>WSYH01010397.1:0-23350 GCA_036426205.1 Ascaphus truei | reverse complement strand
GGATGGATTCAAGGGAGAAATATATTAAACTTACACGGCCAGTGTAAGCCCAATCTGAAAGGTATCTGTGGTGTACCTCTAGTTGACTTATCCGTGGTACAGTGCATACATATGCTGGCAGGCAGGGTGTTGAATGGGGTATCCCCTTCACTGTCCTTTCGTGTTAGTCCTCCTTCCCTCTCCGGTTCAGCAAACAATGGTGGGTGAAGTAAGGCATTAAAAACAACATTAAATGGCACTCACATGAAAAATAACAAAACACTGCGTTCCCGCTGTTTTGTTATTTTTCATGTGAGTGCCATTTAATGTTGTTTTTAATGTTTAAATAAATCAGCAATTTTTTTAGACACCACTGACCCCCTGCGTTGCCTACTACCCACCATTGTTCTGTGAAACGGAGAGGGAAGGAGGACTAACACGAAAGGACAGTGAAGGGGATACCCCATTCAACACCCTGCCTGCCAGCAGATGTGTGCACTGTACCGGATAAGTCACACTAGAGGTACCCCAGAGAACCTTTCAAGGATTGGGCTACACATGGCCGTGTAAGTTATATATATATTTCCTTGATCCCATCCACCACTTCAATAAACCATCTGGGTTAACAAAGAAGTGCAGCTACAAGATCCCCTAACACTTTTACTCACACGAGGCTGTGAGTTTTATACTGTTTCTTATAATATACCCACGTCCATTTGTAAGGTTTTGCAAGGTTTTTGACCAGCTATTTGAATACTGTATTTGAGTTTGTGGCTTTCCCTCTAACTCCTGCTCCCCCTATTCTTCGTTTGTTCCAGTTGAAGGCCACAAAAGAGGAGTTAGAGAAAGAAAGCGGGGAGCCTAAGGGAGAGAGGGGTATCAATGGGCAATTGAAGTCCAAGGAGAAGAACAGGGGAGTCTGAGGAGAGAAAAGAAGAGAGCCAGGATTCAAAGTGGGAGAGAAAAGCAGAAGGGGGATGAGTAGAGGTAGGTGGGCGATAGATGACGCCCAATGGACAGGAGAGGAGAGAGAGAGAAGATCTGGACAGTGTGAGCATAAAAGGAGGAAAAAGCAGAGATGGATGGAAGTGAGAAGGTAGGACGTCGTACGGAGAAGAGAGAGAGAGGAGAGCAGGAGCCACGCCTCCACCCCTGCCATCAGGGCGCGGAGAGGTGTGGGAGAAGGAAAGGCCACCATAGGAGAGGGCAGCTTCCAGAGCAGAGTCAGATGCGTGAGCCGGTCTCAGTTAAGAAAATAGGAGCAGAGAGTGAGAGAGAAAAAGTCATGTACAGAGAGGAACTTGTTAGAAGGGAGCGAGCATTCAAAGGGCACAGGAGAAAGGGAGAGAGAGGGAGGTGGCAGGGGATGGTCATGAGGTTTGAGGGGTTGACACCAGAAGGAGTAGAGGTTGCAATTGGCAGGCGAGGACGAGCGCATGTAGGAATAAGGCAGGGACCAGGATTGGGATCGAGATATCCCCAGAAGCAAGAAGGAGAAGCATGGATAGAAAGAATGTGTGAGGATGATTGTAGGGATGTGCTTATTGCTGGGGAGTATAGCTGTGTGGTGTCAGAATTTAAAAAATGGCAGCCGCGCCCGATCGGAAGGAGGGAGGAGGCAGGAGTGAGGCGCCGGCAGCCCAGGCACTTCCGCAGCACGATCCCCAGCACAGCCCACCACAATGCCCCAGCACATATAAACCCACCTCCAGTAAAACACCCGAGCACCCGACCGGGGATTAGCAAAAGGGAACCAAGAGGGCAAGAGCAACAGCCGAGATGGAACAAATGTTTAGTCGCACAAGGGCGTGGCAACGCCCCACGCTGCCAATGAAAAAAAACGTGAAATGACCAACGAGGGAAGAGATCTACACCCAGTGTTGCCAGGCAGAATACAGAAGGCACCAGACAAACCTACCAGCTGTGATTCCCAGCCCACCGCGAGGACCTTGGGGTTAGAGGGCGTAGTATGGCGCGTGACTTTCGCTGGCCACAAAAACCGCGGGTGGGTGAAGGGGTCGTTTGCGTCACCCCCGTCGGAGTTGCAGTCCCCACCCCCTCGCCTGTTTGGTTTTAGCCCCATGTGGCACCAGGGGAGGCTTAGGCGCAAGTCCAGGCTGCTCCAATGGGGAGGGAGATTGTTCAATGCACCCGGTTGCTAAGATACCAATCTCTCTACTGGGCTCCTTTGTGGAGCAATGGTGATCAAGAAATCCTAAAGAATACAATATTTGTGTGTGTGTGTGTGTGTGTGTAAGTTGGCAAAAAAAAAGGGTCCACGCTCACACCGCATTCTAAGCGGATCCGCGTACAGCTAGCGGGGTTGGTTGTGTATCAGTTCTATAAGATTACACACCCCGTTGCTATCAGCCTATATCCGCTCAGGTGCCAATTAATTGTTGAAAGGTCACAAAAATTAGTGAAATGGTTCCAGTTGGTGTAATCAGTGGTTTACTTGTAGATCAATTTCCTCAGGTATATAAAGACTTTCAAGCTCCAGCTGAATAGGACAGCAAAAGCAACCATGAGATCAAGAAGCTTTTGAAACATTTTAGGATAAAGTGGCACAGAGTACGGGGTAAGAAAATTTAAAGGTTGTCGACTATCCCTATTAGTACAGTGAAATCCATCTTTTAAGAAGTGGAAGATGCATCAGCATCACACCACCCATTAGGTATCCCTCATTGAGCAGCCGGGAAGAGGAAACTGGTTCGGATGTTACTCTGAAGCCAACATAACCTTGAAAGATCGAAAGTTCTGTGTGAGATGGGAGTCAGTGTTATACCTCAATAATAAGCCAGTCCTTAAGCAAAGATGATCTGTATGGATGGTTGGCACGAAAAGAAGCGTTACTCAAAAGGTTCATCTTAAATCACGTATGAAGTTTGCGAAAAAGCATATATTGATATTGTCAGACATGTAGACAAGTTTTGTCCAGAAGTAGTCAACACTGCCGCAATCACCCAGTCAACACCATCCACACGGTCAAGCATGGTGGTGCAACATCACGTTATGGGGATTATTTTTCTTTAGCAGGGACTGGAACTTGTCAGATAGAGGGGAAAAGGATTGTACAAGTACACGTGAATCCTTGGGTAAACTACACAAGATCTATTATGCACTCAAGAAATACATCTGATTAGAACTTAAATTTAATGAACTATAATAAAATAATGGCAGATTACAAATATATCGGCAACAATTGTGATAACCCTTCTGTAACTGGCTGTGTGATCTGCAACCGGAATCTAGCCTTCCCATGAATGAAAGTGATGACCGTGAACAAAGGCTGAAAAGTCGTGTAAGCATTGAGTCTGTGCAGTAGTAGACTGGAATATTTACATCTACAAGAAGAATATTTTGTGGTGCCAAACTGTGATGGCGTCTCAGACATGTGATTAATACCCTGTTTTTTCTCAGAAAGAAGTATTGGCGAGCATTAGGGTCGTCTTGCTCTGCTCCAGACTTTGAGCTGATCGCACTTCAGCGTCACTGTGAGGTCAGAACACTGATGTGGTTTCACACACATCAAGAAGTGTTGATTGGATGAAACTGAATTTAACGGGATCAGCTACGGAGACAACCGTGCTTCAAACCATTTGTAAAAAATAATTAAAAAAACCCTGAAAATCAAGCAAATTTTAATTTGAATTTTATTGACCATTGAACCAGTGGACCCCAGAAGTTGCAATTTTCAGCTCTTTGAATTAATTTCTTCAGTGCTGGTCCTCCTCATGGAAAATCAATATGGCTAGCATATCGTTCCAATAGCTAGCCGTAACCAATTATGTGCAGCATTATTGGCCTCGAACCCCTGGGAGATTTGGTGGCCATATCATTCCCCTGGTGGGACCTGTAAAACCAGTTGCCTTCACTGGCAAATATCTCAGAACGGAGGAATAATTCCAAGCTGAAAGTAAAGCAATTAGCTCTGGAGACAGCCCCTAGTTCAAATATGTAAAAAAATAATAATACAATAAAATATCTCCAAGATAGATTGCCAGTTCTAAAAACAAAAGAGCAACAAACCTCAGGCGCTAGCAATATAGGAGTATGGGTAACTCTTCTCTCCTTAGTGTAAGTGTTAACGAACCACCTTCTCAGACCCCCTATGGGAACTTTCCGGATCCCCCAAAAGACAGAGAAAACGAGAAGGGGGGAGCAGGAGGGGATCAGAGTCGCAGTAAAACATCATTAAACTCCTAATTGGAGCCCAAAATGGTCACACCTCAATTACTTAAAAGAGTGTGTGAGACTTAAAAACCCAGCGCGTGGGGGTTAAAATAAATATAAATACACTACTTACACGGCCTTGTAAGTACAGGCTCATAAAGGGTTCTTGTCAGGTGTAGCCTCTTATAGAGTCCCTCTATTGATCCATGTCTTTTTGCTGGATGACGTCACTTCACAGTGTCTCCACCAAACCAGAAAAGAGATGGGAGCGAGTGTATAAAATCAAAATGACAATTTATTAGAATGACACACAAATGTACACTCGCCAGTGTAAGGCAAAGTGTCAGCAACACAAAGGTCCAGCTCGTCCTTAGACAAGCTCTAGATTGCCCGTTGTCCGGTGCGAAGAAGCTGCTCAGCGTGGAAAAAGTGGTGTTGCCACGGATACACTATGGAAGCACCTCTTTTGTGACAATCCAAAACGAAGATAGAGCAAAGCGTTTCGCTGTAAAACGGCTTCCTCAGTTAATAAAATTACTGGGTCTGTTCCCCATCTCTTAAATAGTGTTTGTAATTAGTCCCAACAAAATCCGTGCTGTCAGGAATGAGTATCACTACCAAATAAACACCATGTGCTGCCAATCACAGCTCATGCCTCATTTGCTGTCTCAGTAACGACGTCACTGTTCTTTGTAAACTGATCGGCAAGGATATATGTGCAGAGGACAACTCTGACAATGCATGGACTTAGTAAATTAAAAACTAATAAAGACTGACTAATAACATAATAATATAATAATAAATCCCTCTCACATTAAATAATAAATGAACCTACATGGAGACCTTTGGTGGAGGAATATAATATAATCGAACTGTACAAACATCCACATAACAGAAAATCAGGATCCTGAGAACGAAATGGCAAAAGATAAAGCTTTGTACTGTATCTGTCTCCTGACTCCTTGGTGGTAAAATAAATAAAATAAAATAGAACCCCTTAACAAAAATGGGGAGCAACACAGGAAAATGTTTTACCCAAATTCGAGATAGATGAACAAATATGTCTACACTACTGTGAAAACACCTTAAAAAGCTTAGAATAACCATCAAAAAGCATACAAATGTCATAGATATTATGTAAATGTAACAATAAACCAACCTATGGTCGATATCACACAATGTTGTAGGTGGTCTATAAGCCCCCCTTTTTTTATAAACTCCCTTGAATAATATGTGCAACCATTGATTTATACAAATATCTAAACTTCGAAAAAAGATCTCAATATTGTCAATGGACTGAACGCATGTGTACACATCATAAACCAATGGCAAGCTACAGGATTCTATGCAGATACCAATTTTAAATATTTATTAAATAAAATATGCTATATGGTTAATATCTCTGTCTCTCTAGTTAGATCGAATTAACCCACCTAACGGAGTAGTGGAGCTGAAATTCAGAAAGAAGCCCAAATACCATAAGCATAACAGATTTGTCAGTATCAAAATAATTAAAAAAAGCTTTGAAGAACGTTAGAAAGCATGGAAATGCAACGTAAATGTTATAACAATGAAACCGATCACCAAAAAGATAGTTGTTGCCAAAAGCTACCCCTTCAGTACACAGCATCCTGGATAACTAACACAAATATCATTAATAACACTTTCTTTAAAAAAATCATCAAAAATTGTTTAAGGTGCCATCTATCAACACGCGTGTATATAGTCAAATCTAGTTACACGCTATAGAAATCTAGTAATGGAGAGCATCAATCGACATTAGATAAAGATAGACCCAACCCCAATTGTAAAAAACCCATTGATCAAAAGAGAAGATAGAGTATAATAAAAGCAGCCCCAAATCGATATACCACATTCAGTCCATTTGGGACCAGTGTCTTGGGTATATATCAATGGTGTTTCCCCTGTGGCACAGCGCCTAAGCCTGTACCCCCCCCCCTCTCCAGTTAGCGGCTACTGCTTCGATACCTTTGAAGGTCAAGTCCGCGGGGTTGCCTCCATGCACCCGACTAAAGTTTGGGATACACAGGTGTCGGAGCGGTTTACGAATGTTGCCCGTGCTCCAGATGCGAACCGCAGAGGTCTTGATGTGCGTCCCACATAACTAGAGTCACATGGGCATTTCTATAGATATAAACATAAGCAAGTCTACAATCAATAATTGATTAATTGTAAAACATTTCTGTGATTTTAGAAGGAACGTATTTTTCTCATTTGTTTCCTGTTTACAGGCTTGCCATGAGCAACTGAAGAACCCAAATGGGTTTGGGTAACACGTTTTCATATCAGTTTGTTTGTTTTCTTCCTAAAAACACTGTGAGCTAGCTTGCCCTTGATGTTACCTGCTTTTCTAAAAATAATTGGGAACCTCTGGAGGTACTCCGTCAGACGATCTTTTATTAGCTATATGCCGTGTTTCTTCACTATTTTGCTGATCTTTGGCGCTTCTCTATTGTACTGAGTATGATGGGACTATAAAATCTTTCTTACTCTCAGCCGCTTTCGGCACAGCAAGTCAGTTTTAGTTATTGGGCTGTCTCTCCAAGGCTTTATCATGATGCTCTCATCATAGTTTCTGTCATGAACGTGTTCTTCAAACCTCAGACTGATTTTATATACCTCTATATCATGCAGTTTCGACGAATCGACGAAAACTGCCCGTACGATATTCCTCAACCACTTTGGATGATGACAACTACTGCTAGGTAAAAAATTGTTGCGTCTCCACTGCCTTGAAGTATTACAAACCAAAAGAGTACCAGCCACTCTCTGTCTCAATGATGATGACAGAGAGTGCAGGTAACTATCTTTTGGTTTGTTAGTACTTCAAGGGAATAAGGGTCCTTCCTGTTCCGTGCACCCTGCAACCTTGCTGAGTCATTGTATCAGAGTGCTGTCTATCCCCACCCCCCTTTCTACGCCTTGAAGTATGTTTTGGGTTTTAAACACTGTCTCTTCAACTAATAGTTAAATCTGAAAAAAGATACCACTTTTGCTCCTTTCTGATGTGAATTCTAAATTTAAATTATTGCAATAATAGGGCACCAAAAGAACTCTTCCAGAGGCCTAGGTCTGCGCCCAAAGGGTTGCCCGTCCATATGTTTCAGCTTCCCAATCTGCCATAAAATGAATAGCATAACTGGCAGAACCTATCCCCATTGAGTCCCGCATTCGAAGAAAAGAGAGCCATCAAACAAAACGCTTGTGTGTTAACACAAACGTAATGCCTTCTAGCAGAAGTTCTCTGTTCCTATCGATGGAGATCTCTCTCCATCGTTCTCCTAACTGCCTCTGTCCATCTGTGTGTTTACTGCAGGTGTAGAGTGATTTAACGTCACATGTGACCAACGTATACTCTTTCTATGCAGATCTGATAGTAACGTCAAGACTTGTGGTGTATCTCTCATGTATAATCGGCACTCGGGGATATTTCTGAAGATATCCTTGCAATCCAGGGGAGCATGGAGGAAATAAACAAAAAAGCAATCTAAGTGCAGACCCAGTTTGATAACTTAATATAAAAATCTGTGTGATCTGGCTCGTATGTGTGGTTACTTACAAGATGTAAGTCAAAAAACAGTAGTTTGACAATGGATGTGTAAGGAGGGTTTTCATCAAGGAAATGAAGGACATTCCGATCTCAGCAAAGCAGCAGTATGTATAGAAAAGAAAGACATCCATAGTGCAGACCAATACTATAAAAACTGACTTTATAGGTTAAAAATGAACACTTACAATAAAAACAGTAATAACGGGTAAGTGTTCATTTTTAACCCTATAAAGTCAAGTTTTTATAGTATTGGCGCCACTTGGATGTCTTTTCTTTTCTATACATACTGCTGCTTTGCTGAGATCGGAAGTCTTCATATTCCTTGATGAGAAACCTCCTTACACAGACCCATGTGTCAAACTGCTTGTTTTTGACTTCATCTTGTAAGTAGACCACACAAATGAGCAGATTCACAACAGATTTTATATATAGTATCAAATTATGCACTAGATTGCTTTTTGTTTATTTTCCCCTTCCATGTCCCCGGATTGCCAGGAACTCGGCTAAATGAGGGACTAGGGGAACCCAGTCCTACCACGCTTGGGTTTGAGCAAGGGAGGTTTTAATTCATTTTTCCTTTACATCACGACCTCACTGTTTGTTCAATCATGTGAATTATTATCACACTCCTGTTATAAATGTACACTAGGAGTTGGCGCTTTCTTTTCACCTTCACAAAAATATTTGAAGATAAACACGATATATTCTAAAGATTTGAGTTAAGAGCCAATACCTGATATGATCGGCCTCCCTGGGTGATTAGATACATTCTTATGGATTTGGGGGAGAATAGAACACTGGGCATTACCGGTTCATATTCATAAGGTCAACAAACTCTTTTCTCCCATCAAAATTCCCATAATCCTACCTGTAAATCAATTTTATCCCCAGCAGTTCTTATTTACAACTGTTTGAGGGGTCCTGCTAGAATCTTTCATAGGCCCTCGTGTAGTAGGCTTAGGTGCTGTGACTCGCTTGTCGCTTGCCTTGATACGCTCGCGCTACCAGGTATCTTTGCTGTCCGTACAGAGGAACATCAAGCGGCTTGGAGGCGGGTAGGTATCACTGTGGGTGTGTTGGTCACTTGGTAGCTTGTCGTGTGTGTGTGTGTCACTTGAAGTGGTCTGTGGTTTGTGTTAACTGGGGAACGTGTGTGTGTGTGTGGTGGTGTGTGTGTGTGCTTGTGTGTATTATATCATATAAACAAATTTGAAAAAAAAAAGACATGTGAGAATAAATTTATTAACATTGTTGAACTTTGATAATATATTCACGCACGATGCACGCAACACACACAAATGCACACACAACACCACACACACAACACACCATATACACACAGCAGACACACACAAGCACACACATGAGATATAGATTAGTCGATAGTATATACACACACACACCAACACATATCCTACGTAACTGCTCACGCCATCTGTATCAACAAGCACACACACAGCACAACACACCACACACACACCATATATATATACACACCATACCACACCTTAATAAATACACACTACAACACACCACCACACACACACACCCACACACATATATACCATAACCAACTATATAGCAACATGTATATAGTATATATATATATATACACACACACACACAAATACACACTATATAATACACACACACGATATATATACCACCACACCACACACACACAAGACAGGGATCGTGGCACAAGGGGAGAGGGACCAGAGCAGAAGGAGACAGCGACGGGGTCAGAAGGGGGAGAGGACCGGACAGAAGGAACAGCGATAGGGGGCAGAAGTGGGGAGAGACCGGAGCAAGGGGACAGCGTCGGGGCAGAAGGGGGAGAGGGACCCGAGCAGAGGGAGACGTGCGATCGGGGGCAGAAGGGGAGGGACGGGACTGAGCAGCAGAATGGGGACAGGGACCAGATCTCACCCTCTTCCCCCCACCCTCCACACACACACCCAACACACACCACCACACCAACACACACAGCTCTGTGTTGCCGGGTGGAAGGATCGGCTGCCAGCCCCCTTGGATGGGAGCGTTCACGTACAGCTATCTAGACGGAAATTTTCATTGTAGCGCTCTCGGAGAGTTTCTCCTCCTCAGCACAGCATCACGCGCTGCGAGGAGAGGAAGAGGGGAAAAGAAACTATAGCCCGCGCTGATAACAGATGCAGGTGCTTTCTGATCTGTTCGCGCGGCTCACCCGCCTCAGCGACGCTGAGATGCACTATGTCCTGGGCTACGTGCACTTCATTCAAGAAGTTTCCAGATCTCCGATAGAGCTGGTAATCGCATCACCACCACTCCCCTTCCTAAATCGGCGGTGCCTTGATGGTGGGATGGCTTCTGTCATCTGTTATTGCTCTTTAAAGCCCTCTTCTTTCATTGCTTAAATCAGAAAAATTAGATTAGAAAGGACAACCACTCCCCAGATCCACTAGCGCATTGTACGCTATTTAACACAGGACAATTGAATACTGTTGCAAGCACAATTATCTGGCATTTCACCTATGTAGGGTGAACGGAGAGTGAACTCTGGTGTTCCTGTTTGGCAACCTGGGTTAAACTGCCACCGTGGCTCTATGCTTGATTAATCTCCTTTATGTACTCATAACTTGAAACACCTTATATATAAAATAGGTTATTCACATTTTTCACCGATGTGTGGCGCTTTGTTTGTTTTTTTTTACATGAGGCATGACCTGTACTTGCAGACATGGTTATCTAGTGGATTGTACTCATCCTGACACAACGTTATGTTTTGGGACTAATTACAAACATATTTAGAAGATGGGGAACAACCCAGTATTTATTGAAGCCTGAAAAAGCTTTAACAGGCGAACGCGTTGTTCTAATCTTCGTCTTGGATTGTCAACGAGGAGAGCTCCTAGTGATCTCGGCACACACGCACTTGTTTCCACTGAGCGCTTCTCGCACGGAGCGGAAGCAAAGTTCGGACCGGAGGCAAAGTACTAGAGTTGCTAGAGTCGAGCTGGATCCCCTTTGTATGTGCTGACACGGACTTTCCCTACAACTGGAGTGTACATGGTGTTCATTCTAATAAATTAGTCCTTTTGATGTTATTACACTCCTCCCATCTCTGTTCGGGTTTGTGAGGAACCACATGGAAGTGACGTCATTCAGCTATCAGAAAACGGACTAGCAAAAAGATGGATCAATAGAAGACTTGACAGAGGTAACACCTGACAAGAACCTTTATGAGCACTGTACTTAACATGGACGTGTAAGTAGGTATTATATTTATTTTTAACCCCCTCACTGCTGGGTTTTTAAAGTTCACCCTCTGTATTAATTGAGGGGTGGTGACCATTCTTGGCCCAATTAGGAGTTTTAAATTTTTTTACTGCTGACTCTGCCCCAACCTTCTCGATTTC
This sequence comes from Ascaphus truei, assembly GCA_036426205.1. NCBI lineage: Eukaryota > Metazoa > Chordata > Amphibia > Anura > Ascaphidae > Ascaphus > Ascaphus truei. Next base: position 12,229 of record WSYH01010397.1, on the reverse strand, counting down.
TCCGTTTAAAAACAGCAGCATTGCGATCAACATCCGAGATAGGATTTTAAAAAAAAAAAATAAAAGCTGTAGCCATAGAGAATAACGTCTGCGTTTTTTTTAATGTGTTTTTTACCTTCCTTCTTATTGGCCCTTTTTAATTAGCTTAAATGTACTATGCTTCCTGGGTCTATCAAGCAGCTATTCGGAAAGTACGGGCACTTCCTCTCTTGAAACAGGCGCCAATACGGCTGTCCTGTAATGAGGTCCTAGCCAAATTCGATCACAAGGAGAAACGGAACAAGAAGCTTAAGATAAGCATACATAGCTTTAAAATTAAGGAACTTGCTGCAACTATTAAAAACAAAATGGCAACCAGCAAACGTCACTTAAAATTATGGAGAACACAATAATGCTATAAACACAATTTGAATATCATTATATTGTTTTACACGAATTTGCATAGTAACCCAACATTTTTGATCAATGGTGATTAACGCAATAAAACTAAGCGTGTTCTTTGCATAACTTTCTCTAACCCATCCGCATACCCACTTGAAAACGAGGATGCATAGAAGGCTACTATTCGCACCAAACTGGAAACCAGGAAACTGAGAACCGCAATACGAAACTGGTTAGGTCACACCAACCCAATAGATCAAAAAAATTCCAGACCAAGCGGGGGAAAGGGAAAGGAAATCGGTTAAAAATGTTAATATAATATGGGTGAATTTTAACATTATACTGTCACAGTATAATGAAAAAAGCCAAAGTGTAATTGCAATACCTGGTCAGATTGGTCCATTTTTTATTATTGGTACCCACATAAATTCCACTACAAGCTCAACCCGCTTATAGCGCGATCCACACAACGTGAAGGTTGTTTCCCGTTTTGTAAAACATTTTTTTATAAAGCTTTATTGCTAGCAAAAGGCATGAACCCAGAACACACACCACACACAACACACACACACACAAACACACACAATAATCCCACTGCCATCAAATCCCCCAATACACACAGACTAAACGCACACCTTCCCCCTCTCCCCTATACCCCCCGGCCGTGGGGGGGGGGAAGAGAAGGGAACTGTTTCCTGGCCGGGAGCTCACACCAAGACACTGACACCCGGCTCCGACTCACCATTTCTCCTGTACCCTGCTGACCACACCACCAAACCTCCCCTACCCTAGGAATGGAGGGCTCCGACGCAAAGTGCATGAACATACTCCAAGAAAGTCCCGATGAATTCAAAAACTTTATGGCACAAGAAACAATGGGCTAACCCCAAAAAAACAGATCTCCCTCTCTACGCTGTTCACCCTGAAATAGGGCTTCGTCTCAGTGGGAGAGTGTATATCCTGAACTTTATGTTAAAAAAAAGCCAGCGAAACGGTTGAATATAAGTTAACCTACCCTGCAGGAAAATAGACATAGTGACGTGATTATATGTCACTTGAATACAAAAATATTATCTATATATAGAAGCCTGCCTAGTTGGGTTAGAGCTATAATAACCAATATGGCTTATCTATGGGGGGGCAAGTCATGTAACATGAAGAACTTAAAAACTTTAAACAACTGTTTGCAACTTTCAAGTAGTATGTCCTGATGTTATTAATACATTAATCAACATGCAGTCTCAATCATCTAATCTAGTAAGCATAGTATAAGCATATAACACACTAGTGTTAAATGGTAATATAGAAACTGCTGGTTGGAATATATCATATAAACAGGGGAATAGCATAGAAAAAGGGGAGGGAAGAAAGTAGGGAAGGGGGGGAGGGAGGTAGGGACGAGAAGAGGGGTGAGGGGTAGGGGAGAAAGCAAGAAAGAAACAGACACATGAATACCTAATGAATATATAAGTCAAATCCTCATTCTATAAGTTCACGTAAAAATTCAGAAAATAATTCATGGGAAAAAACCACGCATATCCACAAAACCTTTATAAATAATAATCTGAGTATTGTATTATAGACATCGTTAAATCCCATCTATGTTGAGGTCCATTGGGTGAATGCGGTGGTTTAATGCAAAACTCCAATGACCTCTCGTTGATACAAGATTTGATCGGTCTCCTCCCCCCCCACCCCCCTTCCCTGACTGCATGTTATAAGGCTTAATAAACATCAGGGGCATACGCAAATTATACTTGGAAATGTGCAAAACAGTTTAAGTTTTTACGTTTCCTTCATGTTAAGGATGCCATAAGAAAGCCACTATGTGTATCGTATAGATATAACCATATCACGTTCTAATAATAGATATGTATTTTTGTTATGTGCTGAAATGTCATGTTACTAGTTGCTATTTTCCATGAATGGGGTTAATTATATTATTCACCCTTTCGGCTGGCTTTTCACTATAAATGTCAGCATGTACACACGATTCCCCACTCTGAGACGAAGCCTATTCCAGAGGGTGAAACGCGTTGAGGGGGGATAGGTGTTGTACACTATGTTTCTCTTGATGCCAATAAGTTTTTGAATAATAATCCGGACTTATGGTTAGTATGTCATCATGCCAAGTTTGCGCACACGGAGCCCTCCATTCTATGCAATTCTTCTGAAGGACTCTCTCACGCGGGAGCTGGGAAGCAGCAAGACTCAGACCCAGACCGGAGAGAGATACAGGATAAGGGTCAATTACTTTTTGACCTTCTCCACACACTACGGTCACTCTAGATGTCCATTTAGCTCTCCCTCCTACACACCCCATGACAAACGTACTAACACCATATGGTGCACTGGCTGAACACTGAGCGCAGACAGGTTTTTTCTTTGTACCTCTCCCTACCTCCCTGTAACCTAACTTGGGGGGAGGGGTAGGAGGACTGTGGGAAGGCTGAGTAGAAGGGAGCTGGTTCCTGGACCATGGACAACAGACAGCGAACATCCCGGCCGCGACCTCGAGCGGAGATCCTCTTTCCCCGCCCCTCAGACTCACGCTTCGTTCCAGGACCAACAGATCAGTCTGCTGCGCGATGCCGGGTAATGCGTGTGGGGGTGCCGTTGCGACGCCGACTCCAGGAAAGAGCTGCGTGTGAACCCAATCTTCCCCTCCGGACCGCGGAACCCTTGAATCGCGGCAGCCTTCTCTTAAATAGCGGATACCGCTTTAACGGGTCGTATCGGTGGACCCAGAGGACCGCATTAGTATCGGATGGGAATAATTATTGCAAAAAAAATGATTTACTTGGCAAATAAATGTTGAATGAGGTCTGGACTGACTAAAGCGTACATACTGTTTAAAATCACTTTAGTTTACTGACACAGGAAAACACTTTGTGAAGTTTGAGACTTACAGCTGTGATTTCATCACCTCCGTACAGGATATTTTTCCTTTGGCCACACCCCCTTAAACTCAAATTGACTTTTTTAAAAAAAAGAAAAATATATATTAATCTAAATGGAAAAAAATCATAATAACGATAAAAACTGTAGATACTTAATGGCTGACTGACAAATACGGTGGAGAGTTGTAAATCAAGAAGATATCCAGATGGGACAAAAACGTCGATCCCGATTTAAATAAACTAATTTGGATAGTTTGATTACTTACAGTAGTTCTCTCTTCTGGCTCACGTGGATTCTGTGACTGGATTCACCCTTGCAGCATCAACATACCGGAGTGAGTGCTCCTTTTCTAGATAATTGAAGATTATAATACATTTTCACAACTGTACATGTAATCCATTTAATAAGACGCAAAAAACCAACGAGATACACCCAATATTGACAATGTAAATATTAGCCTTTTGAGTTGCCTATGATGCACCATATAACGCCATGGGGGCCGACAAAATCAGGCACCCTTATACATGTACGATGTATGTCATGGAATCTATGCTCTTTTTTAGAGTTAACTCGCACTCACCACGTCAACCAGAAAGGGAGAGTGATCCCATATCAGCGTGAGTCATGGCCCATGGCCACAGGGCTGGTAGGCAATTCAGGCATGAGTTAAGGATGTGGGCTGCATGTCCACATCTGGATTCTTTATCCAATAGGGGAATTGCAAATTTTTATACTTCCATACCTGAGGGTTTCGTGCCAACTCTGTGGCCATTGGCCCGCAGTTCCTGATCATGGGTATTGCTCCCTGTAGACCAATAATATTAGATTCCAAAGATCCTCATAATCACAACAAATCACAACAAACCAAGGCATACACAACATAAATAATTTATACATAAATATACCTCAACACTAGAATGTGTAATTAATAAGAGAGATCTCAGAGATGGGTTTTTTTCATTTCCTCACCGGAATATGGGTCTCTTAAAATCAGTAGGTGTAGACGTTAGTCACGTTCCTGTGAAAATGAACCGGAGTAATTTTTGTCCTCGACGTTTCTGTAAGTCATTTCCTTTTAGTGGATTTACAAACCACAGTACTGTATGTCAGCCTATCAAAAGCATCTGTCTTCATTAACATTCTTTGTCTTTATGGTGCATTCATGTTTTGTGTAAAGGACCACACTTCACAACATTTTATCTGAACCTTTCTTTGAAAACTTTTCGAGGAGTCCATGATGGAATAAAAGTTTGCAGATTTTCTTCTATAAACCATTTGCATTATTGTGAGTGTATTTTGTTTGTTTTAGTGAGTGTCATACCTGGAGGCCTCTACAAAGAGTTTCTTGTTTGTTTACTACAACAATGTGCTTATGAGATATTGAAAGGATTGTACAGGAAGGTCACAGAAACAGCTGTATTCTTTGTGCTTCTGGGGTTGCATCCAGGGCCAAACGTTTCAGGGTCGAACCACACCAAAACTATGTATTCCGAATCGACCCCCTGCGAACTTCTATTTGACACTTGAATACATTCGGAATTAAGGACCCTTCGTTTCAAAATTAACGATTACGTAATCTAGAGGAGATGTTTTTGGTTCCAAATAAAACTCGTTTTGCAGATCATATCTGGGTTCAGACTGGTTTCCTTTGATGAAAAAGCAAGTAGAAGGTCATTTGCAGGGCTTTTTTTTTACTAGCAGTAATCTTTACGAGCCCAATTGCTGTCGACCAGCTTGCGTCATAGTCTTTCTCGCTCGAAAATCTTTCGGGGATGGATGGTATTTCAATTGCAGAGTATGTATGTAATAAAAAAGAAAAAGTCCCATATTAATTCTGCGCGGAGAAAATACAAACCCACAAATCCACGACTTTAATGGTGAGTTTTAACAAACTTGGTAGTGCCAATCCGGACCGCTGTTGTCAATTGTGACCATCATAGATGCCCAGCTGTCAGACAGAAAATGGAAGTCTACCAGAGCTCGATCACACACCTTAGAAAACGAGAGTTGTAGTCATAAGGCACTAAAAAGGTACTTGTAATTTAGTGTCAGGCTATACATTGACAATATCAGATTTAAATATGGTCAAATACAAATTTCACCAAAAGATCGAAGATGAAAATCAAGTGTAACAAATTAATCTCAAATGTTTATCCGCTTACTTTAATATTACAAGGTACAGGGAGATGAATCCAATAGTATGCCAATAAAATTGAATAATCTCCTGGTCATCTATGTAGCAAAAACCTTACTTGAAAAGTGTAATGATGTGTAAAAAGTTGCATGATATAAAATTAATAGTGGGGAGTGAGTTTGATTTATAATTTTCAAGGGTTATAAATTCACTTCGCTAGATTCAGGATTTCAAAACGTGGAGAACACAGGAGTTCAGTGTTGTCAACAATGCTAGTTACAACACAGTATGCATGTATCTTTCAGATGTATGTGGCGATCTTATACAACAAGCCATGGCCGAGCTGGAACTATTCTGTAAGTGGGGATGCAAACAGTAGACCAAAGTGCACGCAATGGGGGTTGCCAAGCAAGGGGTGCGCAGATCTTGTGTTTGGTGGGCGGCGCCCCATGGTTACAGTATCCCGTCTACTCCGAATGCACATCTGGAGCGCCTGACCGGCTTCCAATCCACTATATAGTCTGCGACACGAATTTGAGCAACCGCGCTCCCCTTTTAGTCCGTTTATACGCTCTATCCCCGCTTTCCGTTCACACACTCATTCCTCTATATCATCCCAGTGGCTCCATGTCTTCGTTACCTGTGACCCGTACTCACGATGCACCAATTTTTTTTTTCTCCTCTTTGTTCGCCATTCCCGCATCTTACTATCACATGTATCACACGTGTCGGTAATCCCCTTTGTTGATAGTCCCGCTCCTACTCACGATCCCTCCCCTCCTTCGTTTTCCCTATCCCCATTTATCGCTGTTTTTATTTTCGACGCCATACCACGCTCAAATATCGGTCTCTTAATGGTGCTCTTGTGCTGCGGGGGGCCGACTGTTCGTGGAGACGCAGCGAGGGGGCCCTCGTTGCAGACCTCCCCCTATACTACAGGTTCTGCACAAACACGGATCATCCTTGTAGCTGCAGCTTCTTGTTAACCCAGATGGTTTAATTGAAGTGGTGGATGGGATCAAGGAGAGAAATATATATATAACTTACACGGCCATGTGTAAGCCCAATCCTTGAAAGGTATCTGGATGGGATCAGGAGAGAAATATTATATAACTTACACGGCCATGTGTAAGCCCAATCCTTGAAAGGTATCTCTGGGGTACCTCTAGTGACTTATCTGGTACAGTGCACACATCTGCTGGCAGGCAGGGTGTTGAATGGGGTATCCCTTCACTGTCCTTTCTGTGTTAGTCCTCCTTCCCTCTCCGTTTCAGCAAACAATGGTGGTGAGTAGAGGCAACAGCAGGGGGTCAGTGGTGTGTTTTAAAAAAAATTGCTGATTATAAACATTAAAAACAACATTAAATGGCACTCACATGAAAAATAACAAAACAGACGGGAACGCAGTGTTTGTTATTTTTCATGAGTGCCATTTAATGTGTTTTTTAACTTGCCTACTCACCCCACATTGTTTGCTGAACCGGAGGAGGAAGGAGGACTAACACGAAAGGACAGTGAAGGGATTACCCCATTCAACACCCGCTGCCAGCATATGGTATGCACTGTACCACGGATAGTCAACTGAGGTACAACCACAGATACCTTTCAAGATTGGGCTACACATGGCCGTGTAAGTTATATTATATTTCTCTCCTGATCCCATCCACCACTTCATTAAACCATCTGGGTTAACAAGAAGTGCAGCTACATATACCCCTATACAACTTTTACTACACACAGAGCTGTGTGAGTATTTATTTACCTGTTATCTTATTAATATACCCCACGTCCATTTTTGTAAGGGTGTTTGCAGGTTTTTGACCAGCTATTGAATAACTGTTTTGAAGGTTTGTGTTTTTCCCTCTAACCTCCTGCTCCCCCTATTCTTCGTTTGTCTCCCATGTACATTAAGGGTTTGGATACCCCTTTCGGGGGTTTAGCAGAGGAAATTACTAAGATCTACTACGAATTTCACTGAGAAAAGACCACACTTATGGTTCGAATAGGTATCGTATTGTACCCTCCACCCTGATCTAATATCCTAAAGGTAAGCGCTCCGGAGTTTTGCTTGCACTGGCCTCAAAAGTGGACTCGCACCAGACCCACAAGGATGGCACCTTTAGAGCTGTTTTCACTAAAAACTTCTCTCTCTCCGATTCTCCATTTTCCACGTTTCCTCTTCTGACCATCACATCATCTCATTCTCTCTACTCGCTTCTTCCTTCTCACCACCATCTACCCCCCGGTTTCTGCAGAAAACGCGCTTCTATCCTTACCTGACTTTTAGTGCACTTTACGCTCTCCCTCTCCTCTCTAGATCTGTAGACCCCTGACAACCTGGTCAGGCAACACACAACTCTGCCTTGTCCTCCTCTCTTGATCTACATGCCCCGCTTTCTCTTGCCGCCCTCACCCTTCTAGCCCTAGACCCTGGTCTAAATTCCCAACACGCATGCTGCGTTCCTCCACTCGTTCCTCTTGAACGCCTCTGGAGGAAGTCTCACACTCTCGCAGACTTCCTTCACTACAATTTATGCTATCCTGTTTCAACTCTGCCCTCTACAAGCTAAACAAGCCTACTTTTCTTCACTAATCAACATGCACAACAAGTCTAACCCACGCCGACTGTTCTCTGTCTTTGATACTCTACTCAAACCACCCTCAGCTGCCTTCCTTCCATCTCCGCTCAGACTTTGCTGACTATTTTAAGGAAAGGTGGAATCCATATGCAGAACATCCCCTCTCTCTGTTTCTCCCATCCTACACCTCTTCCTAACTCTCCTCCTGCCTTCCTGACTCTTTTTCCACTGTCTCAGAGGAGGAGTGTTCGCTGTCGATCGCTCTTCTCCTCTACTAGCACCTGCCTCTTGACCCCATTCCCTCCCATCTCCTAAAACCTCTTCCTACTATAATCCCTACTCTCACACACTTTTTAACTCCTCCCTCTGACTCTGGAACCTTTCCATCCTCCTTCAAACCATGCAACAGTCATACCATTACTCAAAACCACAAGCTTGGCCCTACCTGTCTTTCTAACTATTGACCTGTCTCCTCCTGCCTTTTGCCTAAACTCCTTGAACGTTTGCATTCTCTCGCTTGCTCCATTTTCTACAATCTGGCTTCGCACTGCTCACTCCATGGAAACAGCCCTCACTGAATAACTGACGACTCCCATCTGCCAAGCAGGGCATGACACTATGCTCAATACTCTGCCAACCCTCTGCAGGCATTTGACACTTGGACCACCACTCTCCTTACATTCTCCATACTCTGGTATTCGGAACAAAGCTCTATCCTGGATCTCATCCTACTCTCCCATCGTACTTTCAGTGTCTCTTCTGCAACACCTCCTCCTCCTCTATTGATCTCTCTGTGGGGTACCCCAGGCTCTGTCCTGGGACCCTCTTTTCTCTGTACACACGCTCTTAGGTGACCTAATAAATCTTTTGGGTTTAATTATCACACTATGCTGACGACACACAAATATCTTTTCAAAACACCGACCTTACACCTGCTGTACAAACCAAAGTTTCTGATGTCTCTCTGCTATATCATCCTGGATGGCCCTCAGCCGCCTTAAACTAACATAGCTAAAAGAGAGCTCCTCATACTTCCTCCCAAACCTGGCCCTTTACACCTCCTTCCACATTACGTAGGAACAAGAGATTCACCCAGTAGCCAAGCACGCTGCCTAGGGGTCAGACTCGATCCTCTCTCACATTCGCCCCTCACATTCAAATCATTTCTAAAACCTGTCGCCTTTTTCCTCCGCATATAACAATATACGCCCTTTCCTCTGTTGCTCGACTGCTAAAACTCTGACTCAGGCCCTCATTCTCTCCCGTCTTGATTACTGTAACCTCCGCTGTCCGGCCTTCCTGCCTCTCACCTGTCTCCCCTACAAAATCTAACGTGCTGCGCCAGAATAACTCTACTCTTTCCTAGATCTGTCTCAGCATCTCCCCTCATGAAACACCTCTCTGCTTCCGATCAAATCACGCAATCCATCCATTTTCTTCTCCTCACTTTTAAGCTTTACACTCTTCTGCCCCTCTTACATCTCAGCCCTACTTTCTCGTTATGCACCATCCAGACTCTTGCGTTCTTCTCAAGGATGTCTTCTTTCTTCCCCCTTTGTATCTAATCTCTCGTCCGCCCTTAAAAACCCTTTTCAACTGACTGCCCCACACCTCTGGAATGCCCTTCCCTCAGTACCAGATAGCTCCCTCTCTCATCCACTTTAGACCACCTTAGACACATTGCTTAAAGAAGCATATGAATAGCACTCTGGATATTCTGAACACATGTACATAAGGTGGCCACTGCAGACACACTTACCAAACGCTCCTCCCCACGCTTGTTTATAATTCGCCTACTACCAATTAGACTGTAAGCTCCTCGGGGAAGGACTCTCCTCCTTATGTTACTTTTATGTCTTAAGCACTATTCCATCGCTCTGTTATTTATTTGATTACCACAGTATTACTATTGTGAAGCGCTATGTACATTAATGGTGCTATATAAAATAAGACATACAATACAATACAATTAGCGCAACCCGGTTATAATGCGTCGGATCCGGGTGGCCCCGACGAGCGTCGTTAACAGGTTCAGCTGTATTATTCCTGTTTTTCTCTGTAAATCTCACTAATTTAAGTTAGAAATACTAAAGAATATACAATCACTTTAGAGTAGTTTTTGAAGTAGATTCTAGATGTGAAGTCTCTTTGAAAGATACGCAGGAGTACGCTGGGTACCAAAAATTGGGAAAAATTTCAGGGGTGAATACTTCTGCACATGTGTGTACAGTAATAAGCTCCTAACTCTAAAGATGCTCTAGAATGTAATGGTTGATAGATTAACAACAGTCTCAGCCTTAAAAAGGAAATGGGCTTGGTTGCTTTTCATTAACTACTTAAGCAGAACTGAACATGGTAGGGTAATACTGTTAAAATCTACACTAGGTAGAGTTTACAATATAAATCTCAGGTTACAAGGGAGAAAATGACTAAGATTGCATTCTTCGGTATAAATGGCGAAGTCTTAAACCGAACTAGCAAACATTTGATTACAGACCAATCTGTGTTTGAACTAGGTGCTGATTGGCCCGGTGCAAGTTTAATTAAAAAGGCAGCCCATCTAGGTGGTGATTGCGGAAGTTAGGCCCGACTCCTGGTGGGGCCTAACTTCCGGTTGAGACCACTTGGGTGGGCTCCCGCCACCTGAAGCCCTGTAGCACAGGTAGTGCCCATGGATGGTGGTGCAGAGAGAGGGAGGGGGCAGCTTTAGGATATCACTGCAAAAATAGTGCCAGAACAGTGGTTCCAACAGTGGAGGATGAGCCTCTAAAGGTGTGGGCTAAATGTGGTAGTTACGCCATTGGGTTAATCACTTTAACCACCCTCTTATTTTGATATTTTTCAATTTAATTCCAGTCCTGGCAGTTTTGATTCTTATTTGTTTCTTCAATTTTCTCTTTACAGATCATGCCTAATTGATATTCGGGTACAAAGTTCTTCAACGCTTTTGACCAAAGAATGGAAGAACTCTCTAAACGAGTAAATCTTATTGAATCAAAGGAAACAATAGTGAAAAATTGCTAGATGGCTTGTAAGTTGGCATAGGTTTTTCTCACAATTGTGGTGGAGGTTTTAAAAAGTCTCAAGTTACCCCATCTGCCGAAAGACAATAATTCTAAATTCAAGCTGTTTTTTTTCGAATTCCCTATCACCTGATTTGAGGTTTAATGCTGCATACTCGGCGCTATCAGGTATTGGCTTATACAGTTACGGACTATTAATGAGAACGATGTTTTCACCATTCTCGGTAATGAATATTATATTAATGTCCTAGATGTACATTTTTGACTGATGCTTACTGGTCTGTAAGGTGGTTTGAGTGATGGAAGTCTTGGGCTTCAAATAGTTAAAATTTTTCAGACAACATTTCGAGTGCTTCAGACATCGGATATCATGTGATAAAAGTGAGTGTTAACCATTGGTATACTTCAGGAGCATTACCTTCAAGTCCTATTGTACTTAAAAAAAAAATCAGCTGTGTGCTAAACCTTGCTGCATTTTTCAATTAACATTTTTTCACGCTTTATGCTTTCTTCTTTTTTTTTTTTTTTTTTTTTTAAATAATTTGTAAGCTTCCTTTGTGTGCTACAGCAACTATTTAGGAAGCAAAGCACTTCTGCTTAGAATTAGAATAATTCGTTTCCTTCAAGGTGTAAACTGCACATTTATAAAACAAACAAAGTAAAATGGCAAGAGTAACACCTTCAACTGTGGATCCTCTTAAATGGAGAAGATGTAAGCCTGTGTGGCAGAGACGCTCTCAAAAACCTTGCTTACAAAGTACTGTATTGCGGATTCTGTTGCTTAATAACTTTGTAATTGCACAACATGGGTTTGCAACACACAAGTTGAAATCATATTTTTCCATGTGATTGCAGTGTTCAGTTGAATAGTAAAATCCGCCACTTCTTTAACTTTGAGAAGCACAGAGCAATCTACTGTTTCACTAAAACGGTGAAGTTTTAAGCTAAACAAGAAGTTAGACATAAATTTTCTCTTATGGCCTTTTGGATCCAAAAACACTGGTAATCACATTGTAATTCTAGCATTATCTTGTGTTCATATCCTTGGTGTGCTCCTGTTTTCTCTGTTGTCCAATATAGACCGTTCAAAACGAGTAAAATATTCTTAGTGAAAATGTAACTGTTCCTTCAGAACTGTGATACTGTCCTAAATCAAAAACAATGCCTTGTTCAGTAAGCACTTACTTCGAACCCTCAAGTTTTCGAAAAAA
>WSYH01010396.1:0-23353 GCA_036426205.1 Ascaphus truei | reverse complement strand
ATGATGGTGCAATAAATGTGGTAAATGTGTGAATTAATATTCAAGACTCAGTTGCAAATACTCACAAACGTGGAGTGAGTAGTGTTCACGTAAAGGTATCTTGAATGGCAGCCCGTCAGAGATGGTACTCTCAGTGGAATTGTAAGCTCTAGAGACCTGCAGTGGGGGCACTCCACAGCGTCACGGCCGTCTCAGCAGTCTCTTCCAATCGGGGCTTCTCAGGAGTTGGAGACCGATGACCCAGATGAAGTCCGGTGGGAAGAAACATGTTGGGCTTTTTTTGATGCTTTGAGGCCATGGTAACCAATTTCCTGAGAAGCCCCGATGGAAGGAGACTGCTGAGACGGCCGTGACGCTGCGGAGTGCCCCCATGCAGGTCACTAGAGCTTACAATTCCACTGAGAGTACCATCTCTGATGGGCTGCCATTCAAAGATACCTTTACGTTAACACTACTCACTCCACGTTTGTGAGTATTTTGCACACTGAGTCTTGAATATTAATTCACACATTTACCACATTTATGCACCATCAGAGTATTTTTTCTGTTTTACATGGCTTGCGCTTCCCGATGACCTACAAACTCTTCAATGATCAAATAGAGACTGTAACCCCTCAAGGAAGAGGCTGAACTCAAGAGCAGGATAGTCATTCTCCGAGGGAATGGTCGAGGAACAGTTAGACGAAGTCAAAGAATGGGCACCCTCAATGAGGATGACCTATGGTAAGTTCGGGGCACCCCATATGAGGCTCAGCAGTGGGCTCGCAACCGAGTAAAGTCAGTAGTAATCATGATGTTCAGTGTAATGTAATCTTATTTAGAGTGTTGGAGGATGTGGAGTGTTATGATTTTTCATTATATAATGTTGTACCCGTTCAGAGGGATTATCCAAGCGGGGGTCTGGAATCCACAGGGGGGAGGATGTAGCGGGATTCCTTTGCGCGCATGTGTTGTATTGCAGAGGCAGGAAACACTCCGGTTATTGGTGGTTCCGCGTGAGGGCGCCGCCATTGTTGGGAGTTGGCGCAGGCGTATAAGGTGTGCCGGAGGAGGTTGCGCATGCACGGGCATGGCAGCAAAGCCCGGAAGGAGGAGCAGCTCTCATTGGGTGAAGGAGAGGGAACTACGAGTCCAGCAGCCCCGCGGGGACATGTGACGTGAGAGGACCAATCGGGTGAGACGGAAGGAGAGTGAATAGGGGGAAGGGGCGCACGTTGGGCAGAGCAAGCGGGAGGAGGAAGGAGAGAGCTCCAGGTCTAGGGAGGCCATCAGCCCTACATAGGCCCTATGCCCCAGGCCCAGTTAAGCCCTGAGCCCCAGTAGTGTGCAGCAGAGATAGGGATTGGCCTAGATAGGTTCCGGTTCCTCTATTGTGCTGCCAAGTGATCGCGTGAGAGACAATGTGTGATTCTGCAGGAGGTCTGGGCTCAGACCCGCCATTGTTGCTAACGTCCGTCTGGGTGGGATCGCCCCGGACGCCTATTGCTGGAAGTCACCGCGCCTCTGACCCTTTGTGAAGATCCGTGGCAGGCTGGGCACTGGAGTGCCGGCAGGTAATCAACAAGTGCACCAACTATACCATCATTACACAGACACAATGGCTGTGCGGTCACCCATGCATTTCTTTACCTCAACTGGAGGGTGGGGACATAAAGTGTTGGTGAACTGGACACGGGTGGGATCACCCGGTGAAGGAGGGGGATAAGCGTCCTGGAGACGCAGAAGGTAGTGTCCACTCTAGGGAGGGGCACCCGTTATATATATATATATATATATATATCTGCTTTTGCCAACAAGTAAAGTCATTCGGTTTATATATGCTGGTGTGTGTGTATTGTTATACAATATTGTCCTGCGATGAACCACTCCCCTGGCGGGAGCCATCGCAGGTGGAGGCGCTGCACAAGTATCAGGTATCATTAGTATTACGTGTTCCCCAGGCTCTCCGTGGAGAAGCTTAGGCCATTTGAGCCTACAGGTTTACAGCATAGGTAGCGGTCTGTGTTCATAGGAAACAGGGTTACATATATATATAGTAACTATTCCCAGGATAAATGGCAGTTTCTGTTCTATTTAGATCAGAAAGTACAGCCACAGTGTAAATGTGATCCATGCCACAGCTTCACAGTTCTTGAAGATGGTGGATGGGAAAACCGACCAGAGTCACATTTGTTTCTAATTTCAGTCACCTGCCCTGCTAATTGAGGAGGAAGCAGGTATATAAGTACAGCAGTATCTCTCTGCTGCTCTCCTTATAACTGGAGGTTGGGCTTGTTGCAGCAGACAGAGGAGGGCTGGTCCCCTGCAAGGTAACAAAATAATTATTCTTGTACACCTATTGTAAACCCTTTAATCTATTGGAACACAGTGTGTTTGTATAGTTGGAAAGTGGATAAGCTGCCCAGCCTTGAAAGCCAAATTTCTACATATAATTCAGGGTTGGGGTTGTTTTGTCAGTTAAGTATTGCAGTCCCGCTGGAACTAATAAGGGGGCAGAAGACTGAATAATGCAATATTGTGCTACATGTTATGTTTGACTCCCCTAAAAGACAAGTCATAAAGAGCCGGACAAGACTGCAGAGCAATGTAAGGAAGGTGTGGGTGTGTGTGTGTGTGTGTGTGTGTGTGTGTGTGTGTGTGTGTAGCGCAGTTGCGAGGTTTAACCCTTAAGGATTCTTACATATTTGAAACCTAAATGTTGCTCCTAATCTATTCCTAATAGATAAAGATAACTGATGACACAAACGTGGTGCTTTTTCATTATTTATCCACAAGTGATTCAGCATTCAATATTCATGTGTGAAACTTTAGATTCAGTAGCAATGACTTTAACTAAGCGTTGCTGTAACTGCTGGTTAGTCTTTCAGATTGGTTTTGAGGAATGTTTGGCCTATTCTTCCTTACTGAACTGCGTCAACTCAGTGCTATTTGAGGGCTTCCTTTCATAGACCTGCCACATTTCGATGGGGATTAGATCCAAACTTTTAACAATTCTAAAATGCAGAATTTCTTCTCTGCAGCTCTATAACATTATAAATCCGCTGTTTTGTAGAATCATTGTTTTACATGACCCGCTGTCGCTTCAACTGATGGCCTGACCTCTTCCTTTATAATCTTCTGATACAATGCAGAATTCATGGTTGTGTCAATGGCAAGCTGACCAGGTCCTGAGGCAGCAAAGCAGCCCCACATAGTGTGCTGGAAGACGCATTAGATGTGTTCACTTGAAATGAGCAGTAAGGTGTTTCCACCAACAGGAAGGTGTCTTAAGGCAGAACACGGTTTAATAAATACAGCCTGAAAAAAACACCCCCAAAAATTTGATATATACAATATCACATTCATGGATATCACTGGAAACTAACCCCCATGAAAAGAGCCATCAAATAAACAATCTTGGTAATCCTCCCTGTCATATCATTGGATGTGGTAAAAGCAGATTTGAAAACAAAATAATTGGATGTCATTGTCTATGTGACAGGATTAAAACACAGCTAGCCACTATTCACTCCGCAAAGGTCCCTAAAATGAATACAGTATGTCCCTTCAATCGTCCCAATATACCATTGTGACAAACGGCACACCTGTGAGCATGTGACATATATGCAACAAAGGGCAATACACACAGCTAAATGCTGACCACTTTTCACCTTCCGCAAAGGTCCCTTAAATGAATAATATCCCCTCAATCCTTCACAAATCTGTAATCTGCTTCCACCACGAAATAAATATAAAATATGTAATTTGCAAAGTCCTGGTCCCTATTTACTATTAAATCTATGTAGGCCTATTAAACACACAAAATCTGTTCTAGCAAAAGGTGTCCGAAATATGAATTACTTTCTACAAAGCGTGCAACAGTTCAAGTCACAGCACTAAAGTATTATTACAGTTTAGATTAAATATACAAAAACTACAGTTTAGGTTAGAGAAAAAGGTATTATAAGAATATATATAGTATACAAATGCAGTTTCTAGTCAAAGGATCAAACAAAACAGAATCTAACTTATGTTGTCATCTAACATTGACCAGATCTTAGTGAAAATGGAAAATTCACGTGTTCCAGCATGGACAATCCCTTAGTTGAAATCTAATTTCATATCTTAATTACGATGTCTTCAGCCCGACACCGTCCTCATTGAAATACACTGAAAACATTACTTCTATGTGCTCAACCCATCCTTTCATCAGTCGGACCCATTACCGTTTATGACAAAAAATAAATAACATTCTCTTTTAAACTTTGCCTCATAACTTTGTTTTTATAATACTTGGACAACAGCCATCTTCACTGTTTGGTCTATGTACATGCTGCACGCCTAAAATTTCAAATATGACAACCTAACTCTATTTTTCTGATAGAAACAGATATCAGAGATTATATATAGAAAACCATGGTATCATTTGATTTGTGAATCGTTAAAGGTTACAAATATCTATTTGTTCTTGTGAATTGCAGTCAGGCTCAGGATGTCAGATTATTAATTAACCCCAACACTTTGGACCCACACCCCAGAAATGTCACAGATCATACGAAGAATGCCTTTCAAAGTACATTTAAAAGGTTTACGTTTATCTCTGTGTTAAATATTGAAATAACCATGTTTCAATCTAATTTGCAAACCTAGGTCTTGAGCCCAGATACCTACTACCAGGGTTTAACGGGCCATAAAAATAATTCTTGTATTAAGGCCATTGTATATGCATAGAACATAGGAAAGTTAAATAGTGAAAGAACCAAGTGATTTTCACATAACTGGGTGAGATACTAAAGGGCCTGTTCACTAAACATCGATTTAAAATCAGTGCATTGTTTTTTTCGCGCATATAAAACGTGTCAAAACGGTATTCACTAAAACACAAGTATTTTTTGTTGTTTTTAGCATTCGATCAAAAAGTGATATCGCGCGCCATGTCCGATCGATCGCAACTGACTGTTTAAGCTGCAGCCAGGAAGAGCTGCATGTAGAACCTGTGCCTCTATGCACGTTTCTACAGGCGATCATGCAGTTTAAATATTCATTATTATAATACTAGGGTACGAGAGCAAGGGGTCTCGTGAGCGAACTGCATTGATTTCAGCTTTGTGGTCCCCCTATTCACGAGATACGGTATTCCACCATTCCACCGGTATTCCACCATTTTTAAATCCTCCGCGTCACGTGACCGGGGGATTTAAATACTGCACCACATACCGGGGCCTATATCTCGGGAAGCAGGGGGTCCCAGAGGGTGAAATCAATGTGGTTCAGCTCAGGAAACCCCCCGCTCCCATACAGCATTAGCAAAATTCACATTAAAGCGGCTTCATACCTTAGCGGGTAGTCGCCAAGACATTGAAGGGGTTAAGGAGGCATAGCAGCTGGTTGTTGGGGGGGCAGAGCGGGTAAATGAAGGGGGAACTTGGCCCAGAGTGGGTGGTTAGGCATACCGGGAAGGTTGTGGATGAGTTACACCCCTTTACCATAGCGGTGGTAACCATTATCTGTAACTTACTACACACTCTGGGTACAAATGTCCAAGAAGGACCCGCAAATAAACTGGTAAGTTTCTCTGGAACTGGGGGTGTCTGCAGAGCTACAAATAGCATTGTTTCACACCCACACCCACACATAATCTGGCCATTTGAAGGAAAAAAGTTGGACCTGTCTGATTTACAACAAACCAGCATCTTTCCTCTTAAGGGGCAGTCTTTCCTGAACAGTGTTCATGTCAAGGACAGTGGCATGTTTCATAGGTTAAGTATAACTTCTGACACATTTCAAAAAACGACCTGTTAAAGTGTTTATAAAATTTATTTAAACTTGGAACATTTTATATGGTAAACAAATGCTTTGTGGGTTGTACAATCTTTAACTAAAGTGTTATTGTGACAAGACTGCAGTCATAAAGTGTTAGCTACACAAGCAGTGTGACCTCGCTGAACCTGCCCTTTTAAGAAATGTGCTAAATCGTATCTATTGGGATAAGCAGCAAGTACAGTTTGGATTTAAGTAAATTATTAAATTTCCTGAAATCTGCAACTGATGTAATGATGGAAAATCAGAGCTTAAAGCTGCAGACCAAGTAATAACCTACGTGGTTTTTTTTTATTTTATTTTTTAAAATAAATCAGTTCTGTGCTATGCAGGATGCCACCTTCTAATGATGGCCCACCGGAGAAAATGTAAAAAAAAAAAAAATTCCCTAACTTGCAGCGACGCCCTCCGAGAGATCCTGCTGCAAATCCCCCTCCACTGCAGGTGAACATGGCTGCGTGGCATCAAATGACGCCATGTGCCATGGCAACGTGACGGCATGTAGCGTCTCGTTGTCATGGCAATGTTACTGACGTCACGTGTGTCCGTTGTCATGGCAATTCTACCGTGTAGAATATGTTCGTGTAGGGTGCTTCTAATCAATTAAGTTATACTGTCAATTACCAGTACAATATTTCTAGTTTGCAAATATTGAATATCTGTAATAAATTATTATAGTCAAGACACTAGTAAATCTTGTACTGTATCCACTCTTTTATACTTGCATTCCCAAATGTTCAACAGCCACAAACACTCGGCAGCTTTTGCTGTGATTATAAAAGGGCATATTTATTTATGAGTGAAGGAATGCATGATGAAGGTGGCAAGTGCAAAAAGATGATACAACTTTCCTGTTAAATTTTACTCTTCAAGTGTAGTATACTACAGTAGGTCATGATGTGCCCAGGTATTTCCAAAAGTCTTCCCCTTTTTACTGCTACTTCAATTAGTTATTTAACGTCAGGTTAAACAACAGATTTTTTGTTTTCACAGGTACTGTAATGTAGGTATGTTCCAAGATTTCACACACAGTTCAGTTGTATACTCAACATTTTGCTACATGATCTTTCCTTAATGCTTAAGTATCTTGATGTCAAAAAGTGTGGCTTAACCAGTTTCAAAATATTTTTTTTTTAAATGACCAGATGAATATTTTGGTCATCATAAATGAAAGTCTTTTGAGTAGCTTTGAAGTAGGAAAATGCATTCAAGTTTTTTTTTAATATCTTTTCCTTGGATTACTTAGATTCATTCTTTAAACATCTGTATAATGATGATTTGATATATTTTGGGACTGTAGTTAATCTCATATTCCATATTAAATAAATTATTTAGCACATAATGCTTATTTTCCTGAAAATTGTCCTTGATTGTCTTTAGCAATCCCTTCATGCCCCCAAGGTTGCATGATATATTAACCATGAATCAGAGAAACTTGAAGGATTCATTTTGCAGCACTATTGTGCTGTGAAACTAAAATCAAATCACTATGAGCTAGAAGTTATTACTCTAGTACAAATGGTTTGGAAAAATCACCTCAGATGTACATTAATGAATAAGTATCTATCTAGCTTGGCACACCCCAGTTATGTTGGAATTATCCCTCTAAGAAGAAAATACTAAATTGAAAAGGCTTTGTTTCCGTGCCAGAGCTGCTTGCATAACATTGCAAATGTGAGGGAAGCCCCTTAGCCGTGCCAGAGTTAGTCATTTACATTTGTGAAGCAGTTGTTGGGGACTAGGAGCGCCCCAGGAGTAGACACAGTGCTTGGGGAAATGCTTTTACGTTCCTGACACGAGTTCCAGGTTGGAGGGTACTTGAAGATGGGCACGCTGCGCACTCCTCCACCGAAGAGTCCTCCGCACGCCCCGCTTGCTGGCCGAGTTGCTGCTTCGTTTGTTTAGCTCCCGTCCCGCCAGCACTAGGCAAATGCGTATGCCGCCCAGCCCGCCACCGGAGATTCAACTAAAGTCCGGAGATGGGTATGCAAAAACCTAAATCTCCGGGTCAAACCCGGGAGGTGGCAACACCGGTGCTAAGTGAATACTTGCAGCATTTTTTTAAAACCCCTATAAATTACATTTTAAAGTATTTATAAGTAACCAGCATTTTTGTTGGTATAGCAACCATTTACAAAGTCACATTCCCTTCCTCTTCGAAACAGGCTCTGGCTCACCCTTTTTGAGCCTGCCCCCTCTAGCCCATGCATCAATTGTATCTAGTGACGCCTGGTCACACTGATCCCCCCCAGACCTTAGTCATATTAATATGCAAATGCATTTCACGGACTGCAGAATTCTCATCTGCAGCCATTTAGTGACCCCAGAGACAAATTTTGCCTATCGATCGGCAACTTAGCTAATTACTTATCATTGTGTGGATTGTATTGATGCACATATAAAGGGAGAAAAACAAATAAAAAACGGCAGCTGGAAACTGTACATAAAAGTTAAGTTCATGGGAAGAACGCTATGGGGGAGAAACATTGTTATATACAGTCAGGAGGAGGGATCTGCTTCTAGAACTTTTTCTTTTAGCCTCTCGCTTTTCATTTGTTTCCTCTCTCAGGTGTGTAAGGTGTGACCATGGCTGAGTGTGGAGGAGCTGAGGATCTCCTGGCAGCAGAGAGTTGATGTGCTGTGGTCTGAGCACTTACCAGGATCCGGTATCGCTAGTGTGGACACAGCTTTTGCAGGACTGTGTTCACAAGCGCTCACCTCCCAGAGAGACCAGGACAGAGCTTACAGCTGCATCATGTGCCAGGCTGAGTATGAGGAGTTCCAGAGCTGAGAGAAACTTCCACCTGTGCAGCATTGTACAAAATGTCTAGTGATTTGAACAAGAAGCGATCTGGAGACTCCAGTGTTCTGTAGCTACTGTCTAGTGGAGATCCTTTCCTGCAGTGAAAAAATGTCTGAATTGTGAGGTTTCCTATGTCAGGAGCATCGGAGAGGACACAACAAGAAGAGCCATGTCCTGGTGGAGCCTACAAGTCTATAGAGGATAGAAAGTGCCCCGAGCATGACAAGCTCCTGGAGTATTACTGTGTGAAAATGATCAGAGCTGTATCCGTGTACATGTTGCATCTCAGGCTCTCACAAGGGCCACAGCATGCGACACTGAAAGAAGTCATGAGAAACATCTAACAACTCTCTCAGATAGTGAGTGGCCTACAGGACAGTGAGAGGATATGATCATCAAGATCTAGAGGAGCTGCCCAAGGGGTTAGAAAAGTTAAAAGAAAATGCATTGAATCTGTCTGCTCCTGTGACAGATCTCTTCCAGGAATACATGAGCCAAGTGGAACACGAAGAATGGATTTTTTAAATGTGATAACAACCAATGAGGAGACAAAGATATTAGAAATCACAAGTATAAGAAAGCAGATGGGAGCTGAAAGGAGAGAAGCTCGCACAGACATACAGGACCTAGAAAACCTGTGAGGAGGGACAACAAGGTGATGACCTTTTTTATCAGGGGTTCAGGGGTCTCAAGAACAGTTTTAAACAGGATTTCAAGAATAACACATTACAGGTGGTTTTAGAGTGGAAACTGACCCATCAATGATCGCAGACATACAGGAGGAGGAAACTGCTAGTTATATCTCTAAATAAACGAATCCTGAAACTGGTGCACAGAATATCGCTGTACAGACCAAGCAGCTGGGGGGGGTCAGGAGGAAGCCGCCAACCTGTGCAACAACTGTGCAACAACCTGTGCAAACCCTGGTGCAACAACTGTGGACACCTAAACTTCCTACCACTACAAACAAGACTATGAACTGATCTATCTTTTAAGTATCAAAATTCGCGTAATATACCGTGTGTAAATATTTCAATGGGCAACAAACGCGGTAACATTTCCACGTAATTCCAGGAAAGTGCGTGATCAGCTTTCTCGTTTTCCAAATGGTTATGATCTTATATAAACATGCAATTAGGCCGCATTATTGCAGACGGGTCCTCTGGCTGTGGATGTCAGCCAGGCAGGAGAAGAATGGTGGGAGGAGTCGCTGATCGTACACATCCGATAGATAATACAGACAAATGGTATTTAAAATGGGATGGTCTAACCTGTCATATGTGGCAGGGGATATAACACTGTTGCCACACTATAGAAGCGGTAAAAGTGGGCTGGATTTTGATGAGCATGTAATTGGGTTTTATAGTGCAAGTGACTGGTTTGTGGAAGAAAAGCTTTTGTGAAATACAGATGTGTGATGCTTTTGAAACACAATCTCTGTGGTGGTTTTGGTGGTATAGGTTCCGATCTGCTGTAAAAAAACTGCAGCCTGTGATCACCGGTCATGAACTCATGTTCCAGCCTGTAACCTATCAAATTACTCATACACTATACTGTATATAAAAGATTGGACCAAGTATCATGTATACCACGCTTCTCCATTAGTTAAGGGAATTTCACACATTTATTAAACAGTATCATTGAGAATTTCGTCACTTAATACGACCACATATCTGAATTTAGATGACAAATATTGTTTTTGATGTTAGGGATATTATTTATGCTGTATTTAAAGTAAAAATAAATTGAAAAAAAACACAAATTGACAGAAGAATATCAAAAATATTTTTGTAGATGTTGAGTGTTCAGTTATACTGCTCCATAGATAGCACACATTTTAATATTTATATTGAAGCATAACTAGGCTTCTTTAGCTATTAAATGTACACATATATTTCCCCCCCCTGTTCTAAAGGCTGAAGGGATTAAAACAGTGAGTCAGATACATTATAATTAAATCTGTGTAGACAATATATAGCTAGTATTAGTGATCGATTTTCAAAAGTTCCTGTAAAATAAACACATATTAAAGAACAGGAGTTTTCGATTTAGTTTTTACGATTTTCTTTTTAAGATGAGCAGGAAAGTATTTTTAGTGAAAGAAGATCATAAGTGTTTTCTGTGGTGGATTATTTCTCTTGCATGGGGAAAAAAAGTATACTTAAAGGTTGAATATAGAATGTGTAATATAACCTGATTAATATTTGTTTTGATTATCTAATAATTGGTCTATCAAATATTCCAAGATGCTATTAAAAATACTTTCTTTTCTTGAATTGTTTGTTACTGCTTTAATAATTAGAAGAATTACTGAGATGACTTTTGATTGCAAGTTTATTCGTTTTCGATAATAATATACTTCGTTGTATTAAGTGTGGTTCCTGACTCTCTGGAAAACACTTTGTTTGTCAAACATTACATAAACCTTTTGTATGTCTGTACAGTTATACTAATTTACTTTGTGTGAAGATTAATGCAATTACTGTAAAAATCTCTCTCTTGCTACATATGATTACAGCATATTATGAGTTTCTAACCTAAATGGAAAAACAATTAACAAATGACTGATTTTTAATTGCCTGGTTTTGTTTCTGTGTTTTTTTTTTTTGTTTTGTTTTTTTTGGTGTTTGTAAATTGATTAAGAAGTGTAATGTTATAGCTTGATTTGAGAGAGAAATATTGATGCTGAATCAAATAGAAAAGTAAGGTAACAACCGAAGGGCCATAAAACTTGGCATCTGTTTCTTGCCAAAGAACATTTGAACTCCAATGATGATACACTTGACCCTAAACTAAGACAATGTGAAATGGGGGATTTATTCTCTGTGTTAAAAAATGAAAATCTTCGAGCTTGCTTTCGTCGTAGGCCCCCCTGCTTCGTTTGTCTGTCTTATCTCCTTCCCTTTACTTTTCTCTCCCGTCGTGTTGTGTCGTGTTCATCTTTCTTCCCTTTCCTTTTGCCTCCCTTCTCACTTCACTGGTATTTTCTCCACCCCCTCTTGCGGTGGCTCGTCATTCCCCTCCCCTCATCTGCGCCCCCCTGGGTTTGGTGGCTCTGGCCAGGTCATCGGGAAGCGCAAGCCATGTAAAACAGAAAAAATACTCTGATGGTGCAATAAATGTGGTAAATGTGTGAATTAATATTCAAGACTCAGTGTGCAAAATACTCACAAACGTGGAGTGAGTAGTGTTGGCCAGAGCCACCAAACCCAGGGGGGCGCAGATGAGGGGAGGGGAATGACGAGCCACCGCAAGAGGGGGTGGAGAAAATACCAGTGAAGTGAGAAGGGAGGCAAAAGGAAAGGGAAGAAAGATGAACACGACACAACACGACGGGAGAGAAAAGTAAAGGGAAGGAGATAAGACAGACAAACGAAGCAGGGGGGCCTACGACGAAAGCAAGCTCGAAGATTTTCATTTTTTAACACAGAGAATAAATCCCCCATTTCACATTGTCTTAGTTTAGGGTCAAGTGTATCATCATTTGGAGTTCAAATGTTCTTTGGCAAGAAACAGATGCCAAGTTTTATGGCCCTTCGTTGTTACCTTTTTTCTATTTGATTCAGCAATCAATATTTCTCTCTCAAATCAAGCTATAACATACCTTCTTAATCAATTTACAAACACCAAAAAAAACAAAACAAAAAAAAAAAACACAGAAACAAAACCAGCCAATTAAAAATCAGTCATTTGTTAATTGTTTTTCCATTTATGTTAGAACTCATAATATGCTGTAATCATATGTAGCAAGAGAGAGATTTTTCACAGTAATTGCATTATCTTCACACAAAGAAATGTAGTATAACTGTACAGAATACAAAAGGTTTATGTAATGTTTGACAAACAAAGTGTTTTCCAGAGAGTCAGGAACCACACTTAATACAACGAAGTATATTATTATCGAAAACGAATAAACTTGCAATCAAAAGTCATCTCAGTAATTCTTCTAATTATTAAAGCAGTAACAAACAATTCAAGAAAAGAAAGTATTTTTAATAGCATCTTGGAATATTTGATAGACCAATTATTAAGATAATCAAAACAAATATTAATCAGGTTATATTACACATTCTATATTCAACCTTTAAGTATACTTTTTTTCCCCATGCAAGAGAAATAATCCACCACAGAAAACACTTATGATCTTCTTTCACTAAAATACTTTCCTGCTCATCTTAAAAAGAAAATCGTAAAAACTAAATCGAAAACTCCTGTTCTTTAATATGTGTTTATTTTACAGGAACTTTTGAAAATCGATCACTAATACTAGCTATATATTGTCTACACAGATTTAATTATAATGTATCTGACTCACTGTTTTAATCCCTTCAGCCTTAGAACAGGGGGGGGAAATATATGTGTACTTTAATAGCTAAAGAAGCCTATTATGCTTCAATATAAATATTAAAATGTGTGCTATCTATGGAGCAGTATAACTGAACACTCAACATCTACAAAAATATTTTTGATATTCTTCTGTCAATTTGTGTTTTTTTTCAATTTATTTTTACTTTAAATACAGCATAAATAATATCCCTAACATCAAAAACAATATTTGTCATCTAAATTCAGATATGTGGTCGTATTAAGTGACGAAATTCTCAATGATACTGTTTAATAAATGTGTGAAATTCCCTTAACTAATGGAGAAGCGTGGTATACATGATACTTGGTCCAATCTTTTATATACAGTATAGTGTATGAGTAATTTGATAGGTTACAGGCTGGAACATGAGTTCATGACCGGTGATCACAGGCTGCAGTTTTTTTACAGCAGATCGGAACCTATACCACCAAAACCACCACAGAGATTGTGTTTCAAAAGCATCACACATCTGTATTTCACAAAAGCTTTTCTTCCACAAACCAGTCACTTGCACTATAAAACCCATTACATGCTCATCAAAATCCAGCCCACTTTTACCGCTTCTATAGTGTGGCAACAGTGTTATATCCCCTGCCACATATGACAGGTTAGACCATCCCATTTTAAATACCATTTGTCTGTATTATCTATCGGATGTGTACGATCACGACTCCTCCCACCATTCTTCTCCTGCCTGGCTGACATCCACAGCCAGAGGACCCGTCTGCAATAATGCGGCCTAAATTGCATGTTTATATAAGATCATAACCATTTGGAAAACGAGAAAGCTGATCACGCACTTTCCTGGAATTACGTGAAATGTTACCGCGTTTGTTGCCCATTGAAATATTTACACACGGTATATTACGCGAATTTTGATACTTAAAAGATAGATCAGTTCATAGTCTTGTTTGTAGTGGTAGGAAGTTTAGGTGTCCACAGTTGTTGCACCAGGGTTTGCACAGGTTGTTGCACAGTTGTTGCACAGGTTGGCGGCTTCCTCCTGACCCCCCCCAGCTGCTTGGTCTGTACAGCGATATTCTGTGCACCAGTTTCAGGATTCGTTTATTTAGAGAATAACTAGCAGTTTCCTCCTCCTGTATGTCTGCGATCATTGATGGGTCAGTTTCCACTCTAAAACCACCTGTAATGTGTTATTCTTGAAATCCTGTTTAAAACTGTTCTTGAGACCCCTGAACCCCTGATAAAAAAGGTCATCACCTTGTTGTCCCTCCTCACAGGTTTTCTAGGTCCTGTATGTCTGTGCGAGCTTCTCTCCTTTCAGCTCCCATCTGCTTTCTTATACTTGTGATTTCAATATCTTTGTCTCCTCATTGGTTGTTATCACATTTAAAAAATCCATTCTTCGTGTTCCACTTGGCTCATGTATTCCTGGAAGAGATCTGTCACAGGAGCAGACAGATTCAATGCATTTTCTTTTAACTTTTCTAACCCCTTGGGCAGCTCCTCTAGATCTTGATGACATATCCTCTCACTGTCCTGTAGGCCACTCACTATCTGAGAGAGTTGTTAGATGTTTCTCATGACTTCTTTCAGTGTCGCATGCTGTGGCCCTTGTGAGAGCCGAGATGCAACATGTACACGGATACAGCTCTGATCATTTTCACACAGTAATACTCCAGGAGCTTGTCATGCTCGGGGCACTTTCTATCCTCTATAGACTTGTAGGCTCCACCAGGACATGGCTCTTCTTGTTGTGTCCTCTCCGATGCTCCTGACATAGGAAACCTCACAATTCAGACATTTTTTCACTGCAGGAAAGGATCTCCACTAGACAGTAGCTACAGAACACTGGAGTCTCCAGATCGCTTCTTGTTCAAATCACTAGACATTTTGTACAATGCTGCACAGGTGGAAGTTTCTCTCAGCTCTGGAACTCCTCATACTCAGCCTGGCACATGATGCAGCTGTAAGCTCTGTCCTGGTCTCTCTGGGAGGTGAGCGCCTTGTGAACACAGTCCTGCAAAAGCTGTGTCCACACTAGCGATACCGGATCCTGGTAAGTGCTCAGACCACAGCACATCAACTCTCGCTGCCAGGAGATCCTCAGCTCCTCCACACTCAGCCATGGTCACACCTTACACACCTGAGAGAGGAAACAAATGAAAACGAGAGGCCTAAAAGAAAAAGTTCTAGAAGCAGATCCCTCCTCCTGACTGTATATAACAATGTTTCTCCCCCATAGCGTTCTTCCCATGAACTTAACTTTTATGTACAGTTTCCAGCTGCCGTTTTTTTTATTTGTTTTTCTCCCTTTATATGTGCATCAATACAATCCACACAATGATAAGTAATTAGCTAAGTTGCCGATCGATAGGCAAAATTTGTCTCTGGGGTCACTAAATGGCTGCAGATGAGAATTCTGCAGTCCGTGAAATGCATTTGCATATTAATATGACTAAGGTCTGGGGGAGGATCAGTGTGACCAGGCGTCACTAGATACAATTGATGCATGGGCTAGAGGGGGCAGGCTCAAAAAGGGTGAGCCAGAGCCTGTTTCGAAGAGGAAGGGAATGTGACTTTGTAAATGGTTGCTATACCAACAAAAATGCTGGTTACTTATAAATACTTTAAAATGTAATTTAAGGGGTTTTAAAAAAAATGCTGCAAGTATTCACTTAGCACCGGTGTTGCCACCTCCCGGGTTTGACCCGGAGATTTAGGTTTTTGCATACCCATCTCCGGACTTTAGTTGAATCTCCGGTGGCGGGCTGGGCGGCATACGCATTTGCCTAGTGCTGGCGGACGGGAGCTAAACAAACGAAGCAGCAACTCGGCCAGCAAGCGGGGCGTGCGGAGGACTCTTCGGTGGAGGAGTGCGCAGCGTGCCCATCTTCAAGTACCCTCCAACCTGGAACTCGTGTCAGGAACGTAAAAGCATTTCCCCAAGCACTGTGTCTACTCCTGGGGCGCTCCTAGTCCCCAACAACTGCTTCACAAATGTAAATGACTAACTCTGGCACGGCTAAGGGGCTTCCCTCACATTTGCAATGTTATGCAAGCAGCTCTGGCACGGAAACAAAGCCTTTTCAATTTAGTATTTTCTTCTTAGAGGGATAATTCCAACATAACTGGGGTGTGCCAAGCTAGATAGATACTTATTACATTAATGTACATCTGAGGTGATTTTTCCAAACCATTTGTACTAGAGTAATAACTTCTAGCTCATAGTGATTTGATTTTAGTTTCACAGCACAATAGTGCTGCAAAATGAATCCTTCAAGTTTCTCTGATTCATGTTAATATATCATGCAACCTTGGGGGCATGAAGGGATTGCTAAAGACAATCAAGGACAATTTTCAGGAAAATAAGCATTATGTGCTAAATAATTTATTTAATATGGAATATGGAGATTAACTACAGTCCCAAAATATATCAAATCATCATTATACAGATGTTTAAAGAATGAATCTAAGTAATCCAAGGAAAAGATATTAAAAAAAAACTTGAATGCATTTTCCTACTTCAAAGCTACTCAAAAGACTTTCATTTATGATGAACCAAAATATTCATCTGGTCATTTAAAAAAAAAATATTTTGAAACTGGTTAAGCCACACTTTTGTGACATCAAGATACTTAAGCATTAAGGAAAGATCATGTAGCAAAATGTTGAGTATACAACTGAACTGTGTGTGAAATCTTGGAACATACCTACATTACAGTACCTGTGAAAACAAAAAATCTGTTGTTTAACCTGACGTTAAATAACTAATTGAAGTAGCAGTAAAAAGGGGAAGACTTTTGGAAATACCTGGGCACATCATGACCTACTGTAGTATACTACACTTAGAAGAGTAAAATTTAACAGGAAAGTTGTATCATCTTTTTGCACTTGCCACCTTCATCATGCATTCCTTCACTCATAAATAAATATCCCTTTTATAATCACAGCAAAAGCTGCCAGTGTTTGTGGCTGTTGAACATTTGGGAATGCAAGTATAAAAGAGTGGATACAGTACAAGATTTACTAGTGTCTTGACTATAATAATTTATTACAGAATTCAATATTTGCAAACTAGAAATATTGTACTGGTAATTGAGTATAACTTAATTGATTTAGAAGCACCCTACACGAACATATTCTACACGGTAGAATTGCCATGACAACGGACACACGTGACGTCAGTAACATTGCCATGACAACGAGACGCTACATGCCGTCACGTTGCCATGGCACATGGCGTCATTTGATGCCACGCAGCCATGTTCACTGCAGTGGAGGGGATTTGCAGCAGGATCTCTCGGAGGGCGTCGCTGCAAGTTAGGGAATTTTTTTTTTTTTTACATTTTCTCCGGTGGGCCATCATTAGAAGGTGGCCATCCTGCATAGCACAGAACTGATTTATTTTAAAAAATAAAATAAAAAAAAACCACGTAGGTTATTACTTGGTCTGCAGCTTTAAGCTCTGATTTTCCATCATTACATCAGTTGCAGATTTCAGGAAATTTAATAATTTACTTAAATCCAAACTGTACTTGCTGCTTATCCCAATAGATACGATTTAGCACATTTCTTAAAAGGGCAGGTTCAGCAGGTCACACTGCTTGTGTAGCTAACACTTTATGACTGCAGTCTTGTCACAATAACACTTTAGTTAAAGATTGTACAACCCACAAAGCATTTGTTTACCATATAAAATGTTCAAGTTTAAATAAATTTTATAAACACTTTAACAGGTCTTTTTTGAAATGTGTCAGAAGTTATACTTAACCTATGAAACATGCCACTGTCCTTGACATGAACACTGTTCAGGAAAGACTGCCCCTTAAGAGGAAAGATGCTGGTTTGTTGTAAATCAGACAGGTCCAACTTTTTTCCTTCAAATGGCCAGATTATGTGTGGGTGTGGGTGTGAAACAATGCTATTTGTAGCTCTGCAGACACCCCCAGTTCCAGAGAAACTTACCAGTTTATTTGCGGGTCCTTCTTGGACATTTGTACCCAGAGTGTGTAGTAAGTTACAGATAATGGTTACCACCGCTATGGTAAAGGGGTGTTAACTCATCCACAACCTTCCCGGTATGCCTAACCACCCACCTGGGCCAAGTTCCCCCTTCATTTACCCGCTCTGCCCCCCCAACAAACCAGCTGCTATGCCTCTTAACCCCTTCAATGTCTTGGCGACTACCCGCTAAGGTATGAAGCCGCTTTAATGTGAATTTTGCTAATGCTGTATGGGAGCGGGGTGGTTTCCTGAGCTGAACCACATTGATTTCACCCTCTGGGACCCCCTGCTTCCCGAGATATAGGCCCCGGTATGTGGTGCAGTATTTAAATCCCCCGGTCACGTGACGCGGAGGATTTAAAAATGGTGGAATACCGGTGGAATGGTGGAATACCGTATCTCGTGAATAGGGGGACCACAAAGCTGAAATCAATGCAGTTCGCTCACGAGACCCCTTGCTCTCGTACCCTAGATTATATAATGAATATTTAAACTGCATGATCGCCTGTAGAAACGTGCATAGAGGCACAGGTTCTACATGCAGCTCTTCCTGGCTGCAGCTTAAACAGTCAGTTGCGATCGATCGGACATGGCGCGCGATATCACTTTTTGATCGAATGCTAAAAACACAACAAAATACTTGTGTTTTAGTGAATACCGTTTTGACACGTTTTATATGCGCGAAAAAAACAATGCACTGATTTTAAATCGATGTTTAGTGAACAGGCCCTTTAGTATCTCACCCAGTTATGTGAAAATCACTTGGTTCTTTCACTATTTAACTTTCCTATGTTCTATGCATATACAATGGCCTTAATACAAGAATTATTTTATGGCCCGTTAAACCCTGGTATGGTATCTGGGCTCAAGACCTAGGTTTGCAAATTAGATTGAAACATGGTTATTTCAATATTTAACACAGAGATAAACGTAAACCTTTTAAATGTACTTTGAAAGGCATTCTTCGTATGATCTGTGACATTTCTGGGGTGTGGGTCCAAAGTGTTGGGAGTTAATTAATAATCTGACATCCTGAGCCTGACTGCAATTCACAAGAACAAATAGATATTTGTAACCTTTACGATTCACAAATCAAATGATACCATGGTTTTCTATATATAATCTCTGATATCTGTTTCTATCAGAAAAATAGAGTTAGGTTGTCATATTTGAAATTTTAGGCGTGCAGCATGTACATAGACCAACAGTGAAGATGGCTGTTGTCCAAGTATTATAAAAACAAAGTTATGAGGCAAAGTTTAAAAGAGAATGTTATTTATTTTTTGTCATAAACGGTAATGGGTCCGACTGATGAAAGGATGGGTTGAGCACATAGAAGTAATGTTTTCAGTGTATTTCAATGAGGACGGTGTCGGGCTGAAGACATCGTAATTAAGATATGAAATTAGATTTCAACTAAGGGATTGTCCATGCTGGAACACGTGAATTTTCCATTTTCACTAAGATCTGGTCAATGTTAGATGACAACATAAGTTAGATTCTGTTTTGTTTGATCCTTTGACTAGAAACTGCATTTGTATACTATATATATTCTTATAATACCTTTTTCTCTAACCTAAACTGTAGTTTTTGTATATTTAATCTAAACTGTAATAATACTTTAGTGCTTGTGACTTGAACTGTTGCACGCTTTGTAGAAAGTAATTCATATTTCGGACACCTTTTGCTAGAACAGATTTTGTGTGTTTAATAGGCCTACATAGATTTAATAGTAAATAGGGACCAGGAACTTTGCAAATTACATATTTTATATTTATTTCGTGGTGGAAGCAGATTACAGATTTGTGAAGGATTGAGGGGATATTATTCATTTAAGGGACCTTTGCGGAAGGTGAAAAGTGGTCAGCATTTGCTGTGTGTATTGCCCTTTGTTGCATATATGTCACATGCTCACAGGTGTGCCGTTTGTCACAATGGTATATTGGGACGATTGAAGGGACATACTGTATTCATTTTAGGGACCTTTGCGGAGTGAATAGTGGCTAGCTGTGTTTTAATCCTGTCACATAGACAATGACATCCAATTATTTTGTTTTCAAATCTGCTTTTACCACATCCAATGATATGACAGGGAGGATTACCAAGATTGTTTATTTGATGGCTCTTTTCATGGGGGTTAGTTTCCAGTGATATCCATGAATGTGATATTGTATATATCAAATTTTTGGGGGTGTTTTTTTCAGGCTGTATTTATTAAACCGTGTTCTGCCTTAAGACACCTTCCTGTTGGTGGAAACACCTTACTGCTCATTTCAAGTGAACACATCTAATGCGTCTTCCAGCACACTATGTGGGGCTGCTTTGCTGCCTCAGGACCTGGTCAGCTTGCCATTGACACAACCATGAATTCTGCATTGTATCAGAAGATTATAAAGGAAGAGGTCAGGCCATCAGTTGAAGCGACAGCGGGTCATGTAAAACAATGATTCTACAAAACAGCGGATTTATAATGTTATAGAGCTGCAGAGAAGAAATTCTGCATTTTAGAATTGTTAAAAGTTTGGATCTAATCCCCATCGAAATGTGGCAGGTCTATGAAAGGAAGCCCTCAAATAGCACTGAGTTGACGCAGTTCAGTAAGGAAGAATAGGCCAAACATTCCTCAAAACCAATCTGAAAGACTAACCAGCAGTTACAGCAACGCTTAGTTAAAGTCATTGCTACTGAATCTAAAGTTTCACACATGAATATTGAATGCTGAATCACTTGTGGATAAATAATGAAAAAGCACCACGTTTGTGTCATCAGTTATCTTTATCTATTAGGAATAGATTAGGAGCAACATTTAGGTTTCAAATATGTAAGAATCCTTAAGGGTTAAACCTCGCAACTGCGCTACACACACACACACACACACACACACACACACACACACACACCCACACCTTCCTTACATTGCTCTGCAGTCTGTTCCGGCTCTTTATGACTTGTCTTTTAGGGGAGTCAAACATAACATGTAGCACAATATTGCATTATTCAGTCTTCTGCCCCCTTATTAGTTCCAGCGGGACTGCAATACTTAACTGACAAAACAACCCCAACCCTGAATTATATGTAGAAATTTGGCTTTCAAGGCTGGGCAGCTTATCCACTTTCCAACTATACAAACACACTGTGTTCCAATAGATTAAAGGGTTTACAATAGGTGTACAAGAATAAATTATTTTGTTACCTTGCAGGGGACCAGCCCTCCTCTGTCTGCTGCAACAAGCCCAACCTCCAGTTATAAGGAGAGCAGCAGAGAGATACTGCTGTACTTATATACCTGCTTCCTCCTCAATTAGCAGGGCAGGTGACTGAAATTAGAAACAAATGTGACTCTGGTCGGTTTTCCCATCCACCATCTTCAAGAACTGTGAAGCTGTGGCATGGATCACATTTACACTGTGGCTGTACTTTCTGATCTAAATAGAACAGAAACTGCCATTTATCCTGGGAATAGTTACTATATATATATGTAACCCTGTTTCCTATGAACACAGACCGCTACCTATGCTGTAAACCTGTAGGCTCAAATGGCCTAAGCTTCTCCACGGAGAGCCTGGGGAACACGTAATACTAATGATACCTGATACTTGTGCAGCGCCTCCACCTGCGATGGCTCCCGCCAGGGGGAGTGGTTCATCGCAGGACAATATTTATAACAATACACACACACCCAGCATATATAAACCGAATGACTTTACTTGTTGGCAAAAGCAGATATATATATATATATATATATATAACGGGTGCCCCTCCCTAGAGTGGACACTACCTTCTGCGTCTCCAGGACGCTTATCCCCCTCCTTCACCGGGTGATCCCACCCGTGTCCAGTTCACCAACACTTTATGTCCCCACCCTCCAGTTGAGGTAAAGAAATGCATGGGTGACCGCACAGCCATTGTGTCTGTGTAATGATGGTATAGTTGGTGCACTTGTTGATTACCTGCCGGCACTCCAGTGCCCAGCCTGCCACGGATCTTCACAAAGGGTCAGAGGCGCGGTGACTTCCAGCAATAGGCGTCCGGGGCGATCCCACCCAGACGGACGTTAGCAACAATGGCGGGTCTGAGCCCAGACCTCCTGCAGAATCACACATTGTCTCTCACGCGATCACTTGGCAGCACAATAGAGGAACCGGAACCTATCTAGGCCAATCCCTATCTCTGCTGCACACTACTGGGGCTCAGGGCTTAACTGGGCCTGGGGCATAGGGCCTATGTAGGGCTGATGGCCTCCCTAGACCTGGAGCTCTCTCCTTCCTCCTCCCGCTTGCTCTGCCCAACGTGCGCCCCTTCCCCTATTCCACTCTCCTTCCGTCTCACCCGATTGTCCTCTCACGTCACATGTCCCCGCGGGGCTGCTGGACTCGTAGTTCCCTCTCCTTCACCCAATGAGAGCTGCTCCTCCTTCCGGGCTTTGCTGCCATGCCCGTGCATGCGCAACCTCCTCCGGCACACCTTATACGCCTGCGCCAACTCCCAACAATGGCGGCGCCCTCACGCGGAACCACCAATAACCGGAGTGTTTCCTGCCTCTGCAATACAACACATGCGCGCAAAGGAATCCCGCTACATCCTCCCCCCTGTGGATTCCAGACCCCCGCTTGGATAATCCCTCTGAACGGGTACAACATTATATAATGAAAAATCATAACACTCCACATCCTCCAACACTCTAAATAAGATTACATTACACTGAACATCATGATTACTACTGACTTTACTCGGTTGCGAGCCCACTGCTGAGCCTCATATGGGGTGCCCCGAACTTACCATAGGTCATCCTCATTGAGGGTGCCCATTCTTTGACTTCGTCTAACTGTTCCTCGACCATTCCCTCGGAGAATGACTATCCTGCTCTTGAGTTCAGCCTCTTCCTTGAGGGGTTACAGTCTCTATTTGATCATTGAAGAGTTGTAGGTCATCGGGAAGCGCAAGCCATGTAAAACAGAAAAAATACTCTGATGGTGCAATAAATGTGGTAAATGTGTGAATTAATATTCAAGACTCAGTGTGCAAAATACTCACAAACGTGGAGTGAGTAGTGTTAACGTAAAGGTATCTTTGAATGGCAGCCCATCAGAGATGGTACTCTCAGTGGAATTGTAAGCTCTAGTGACCTGCATGGGGGCACTCCGCAGCGTCACGGCCGTCTCAGCAGTCTCCTTCCATCGGGGCTTCTCAGGAAATTGGTTACCATGGCCTCAAAGCATCAAAAAAAGCCCAACATGTTTCTTCCCACCGGACTTCATCTGGGTCATCGGTCTCCAACTCCTGAGAAGCCCCGATTGGAAGAGACTGCTGAGACGGCCGTGACGCTGTGGAGTGCCCCCACTGCAGGTCTCTAGAGCTTACAATTCCACTGAGAGTACCATCTCTGACGGGCTGCCATTCAAGATACCTTTACGTGA
>WSYH01010395.1:0-23354 GCA_036426205.1 Ascaphus truei | reverse complement strand
TATATATATTATATATATATATAATATATATATTATATATATATATATAATATATATATATATATAAATATAAATAAGCATGAATAACCAATATACAAGAAATGGTTAAGATATACATGCAGAAATACAAATATCTCCCAATATCAAACAGCACCAGCCAAATGAATATCTAATAAATGCAAATTAAAACACTCAATTTGAACAATGTGTACATGATAAAATAATCTTGGCATCATGTATACTTTGCCAAGCAATGCTCACAAAATCAAATAAACTATTCCAAACAAGATACCAATCCAACATTAAATAAAAACAAAGCAAATCAACAGAATTAATTACCATCAATTAATTAATCCAATCTCAAATCAATTACAATCAAAATCAATTACACAGTTCTAATCCTAAAAACAAACCATTTGGAAATAATACTATGTAAAAGTAACCACATCTGACTAAATTAAATTCCAAAAAAAGCCAATGAAATAATCTATTGCAAACAGCCTTTAAAATACATTTGAAAAAATAAAATGTAAATTACAAAACACATTTTTCACACAAGCAGCAAATTACATTAAAAAAAAACAACAAAACAAGGCAAGCAAACATTAGGAAACAAGTGTTTTTATTATACCTGTATGTATGTCCATCTATAGTTTATATACATACATACAGGTGCAATAAAAGAGCATATTTTTTTTTATAACATTAAAAATAAAACTACAATAAACTCCAGTGATTATCCCTGTACGTATGTATATCCAGTGACATACATAAAATCATGGCCAATAAATGGACATTTAAAAAAAATGGATGAGATGAATTTTTTTTTTTTAAAAACCCGTAAAAGTAAAATGACATGCATTTCTTTTGTTTACTTCCATTAGATGAACCACTCACCGAAATAACAGGAACCAGGTAACCATAAAAAAAAAACCCTTGCAATTCAAAAGTGTCTGTGTCTCTCTTTCTTCTATTTGAATCCTTAGGGGGGTCTTCATCTGTATCTTCTCCATCTGGATTTCCACGGGTACAAGGCTGCCGGGTCCACACGGGGGAAACCTGTGGGGAAAGAACCGCGTGGCCCCCACATCTGTGGGGGCACCGCAGACCCGTAGGGACCACCGAGGCCCACCACAGTGCAGAATAAATTAGTTCTTCAGTATTAGGTGATACCTTTTTATTGGACTAACAATTTATGTCACAGAAAAGATATTTATATATACACATACACACACACACACAATATATATATATAGGTCGACAAATCACCAAAAAATCTACTCGCCGAACAAAAAAATCTACTCGCCACCTAGTACCACACGTGTGCTGCTTGGGCCAATAGTAGCTCGCCACGATGTTAAATCCACTCGCCCGGGGCGTGCAAATGTATAGGTTTGTCGAACACTGTATATATATATATATATATATATATATATATATATATATATATATATACACACACACATATATAACACATAAAATATTGCATTAAAAGTATAATTATAATTTATGTTATGCTTATCACAATAAAACATATGGCTGTATGATAAATGTTACACTTTTGTAAGGCTTCTGAAATTGCATACTGTAGGTAGAATATATTTTTTAACTAAGCAATATTAAGCACCCGGTTTTGTTCCTTTTTTTATTGATATTCAATATTGGTCATAGCACACTGAAAATTTGTTGCGAGATTATCTCTAATTTTTTTCTCCCCAAACCAACAATCTCATGAATACAGATACAGCGGCCGTTATTGAAACACTTCACAAGGTGTATACCTCAGAATACCAATGTGATGGGGCGCAATTTCTTCCAACCGCACAGCCTTTAGACGCGAGTGCAGGCGAGTGCATAAAATGGCATTTTAGTGTTCTGGCTTTTAAACACCTGAAATTGACACAGTAGCACAGTACTGTACACATTACAATTCATTCATTTCATTGCATTTAATTGCTCACAATCCATGAAATTCAAACAAAGCAACCACGATAAACACGTGTGCCTGGGGCGATTGGCGGCGTTAATGCCGCATGAAGTACAGCAGCGCACACGAAAATGGCAACGTGATTTGTTCGAATAACGGCCGCTGCATCTGTATGTTGATCAAACAGCCATTTAAAACATGCAGGATACTGCAACAGTAACATACTTCATGAAGACATTTTGACCTTCACCAAAAAAATACCTTATTGCTTTCAGTACCATATGGAGTACACTGTGCTCTCTCCCAGCACAAAGCACACAACACAGTGTAAAGGGCTACATTAATGATTTACCTAATCAAACCGCATGCATTCGCCACACTGGCATCACACACCGTTGTCATTGCCTTTTCATCAATACCACATTTATGACTTCATTTGTAACATCTACTTATTTTGAGCCTTTCATTAAATTCTCTTTTCTCGGGAGCCATAAAAAGTCCATAATACATGGCTTTGATGGTTACATATAAATTAGAATGAGCCTTACAAAAAAAAAAGAAAACACACAATAGAATCAAGACGGTCCAAAAACTCGTTGAGGTCATTAGAATAGTTTCACTAATTGTTAGGCAATATAAACCTTAAGAATGTACCAATTATTATAGCAAATAACTGCACTGCAAATTTAGCAGGACTTATCTCTGGCAATGGAGCATTATCGCTGTGGGGGCTCAGATCTGAAAGCATCGACAGCCCCCGCAGGGATGTCACGACCGCACTATATCCGGAGCCGCTGCTTTGTGCTTTTTCAGCCACTACTCCAGAGACTGAGTCCTGCTACATCAGTAAAGTGACACGTGTGACACATGTGATATGATCAAGACAAATGTTTTAGTGATTCATACCATTATACATAAAACAGTCACGACTGACAGATATAGCATACCTGTTATTAAGTGTTTTTCATGACACATGGGAAAAAAATGAGTTTGTTAAAAATCTTAATTCTAAAATCAATTTAGTTTTTTTTAAGAAACCTCAATGATTTGATTCTTCCATTTGGTTTTAGAAGGCGATTGTTAAACTTCCATAAATCTCTCTCATCCAAATAATGGGACCTGGATTATCTGGAACTACAGTATATACAACTGTAAGAAAGCTATGAATGCAATCATACACATTTTACAGGCAAATTTTCATATTCTGATGAATGACCCTAATGGCTGCATAGCTACATTTCAAGCATGTATACAGGAAGTCATAAAGCACATCAAAATAAAAGATGACTTGCACTAAAATACTTACAGTGCTTATATCTCAAAATATATTATACAGTAGATAATCATAGTAAATATTTGGCTAATGTTTCAGTTACAATAGTTGGTGTCCGCTGGTATGTTTTTTGATATCCCTTTTTATAATTATTAATGTTATTATTGTACATTATATTTGATTCAGCAAATATCTTTTTTCTTCAAAGAACATACTTTTTAAAATATATTATTGTCAGCATTAGTGTGCATTATCTTGTTTAATGTACGCACTTTTCATTAACTGTTTTGTAGAAAAATGGCACCAAAATAAAGTTTACATTTTTTTTTTAAATTTAAAAATCGGTAAACCCAAGTGTAAGAATACAAGATACTCACCATAACAGCATATTTATACTTTGGTGAACTAATGAGGTGGTAGTCTACCACTAAATATACACAGTAATGTCTGGTAGGGCTTTTTCAAGAGTTTAAAAGAATTATTCTATAAATAATTTGTGATACACTATACAATTCTTGTAACTCTTGAGAGTGCCTCGCTGTATTTTATTGTGCATTCTTCTTTGGACCAACATTCTAGTAGTCATATTGATCAAGGAGAAGTGTATTTGTGTTGTGGTAGGTTGTGAGAACTATCCATGGACTGTAGAGTTCTCTGTACTGTACAGAGATTTCAAACCATCATAGGTCTCTTCATTCTTGACTGACAGTAACCATGAGAAAGAGAGTTGAGATTTTAAAAACTCTGTACACTGCATTTGTATCTGTGAAGAACCATCATGTTCTTCACATGCATTACATTTAGAACTTACAACAAAACGGACATTATTTTGTCAAATGTTTCCAAAGCTGGACTTTCCAGGATGAGTTAAGAAGATCACTCTTGTATTTTCTTGTCTACTAACACAACCTCACTAAGCAACCTGTGCTTGAATCTGAAGAGCCTCATCACTGCTAGCTGTTCAAAGTTTTCATCATGTACAAGCAGCAGCTTAATCAGCATGCCACTGTGCCCAAATGCTATGACTCATCTTTGGCTCATAGCAGAAGAAACAGAGAGCATAATTAACAGCACTGAGGCCTCAATAGATTGGCACTGGGACATGTAGGTTTTTTTACCTATAGAAAGCAAGTTGGAACTTGGCCTACCTGTGGGTTAGCAGCTACTGGAAGTTATTATCATGACGGCAGCTTTTACTTAGATATACTGTATGCAGCTTGCATTCCCTCTATATTGTCTTAGACCCCTCACAATGAAGATTGAAACAGACACAAGGGTACCTGCTCTGTTGAATATAGAATACAGCAGCTTCCAGCTGGTCCCAGTTCATTTAGAAAAACAAATCACATTTACAGGGAACTAAAGACTTCAAAAACAACACTATCAAAACTAACAGAAGGAAGCAGTTACACATTTATGTAATCATGTATTTACTGATAAAGAACTCCTATGCAGTAAATGGGTGAAAAAAGCAAATACATTTCTGATGGCCTTTCTATTCTCTCTCCCCTTGCCCTCCTCCCCCCCTTGTTTTTGACGACCTGCTTGCATGCTAGAAACTAGTAACAATGAAAAGTGCCAACCTACACTTCAGGTCCAACAATGTCTGAATCATGCTTGACCTCTTATTCTGTGAGTCAAAATGGCAGTGTTATTTCTAAATGGACTACAATTATAAATACACACTCTAAGCATTTGTCGCTTTGGGATGTCTCATGTGAAACCTAGAAAAAGAGGGAGTTCGCTTTAGTCACAACAGAATATGGTGTTCTTGAATTGCCTTAAATGACAGTTAAATTATAAATCAGATTTTGCATGGTTTCTCAAATGTTGCAAATGTGTTATACACTGACATTTTCATTTTGCTAAAAGCATGTTGCACTGATTGCTCTGTGCATGAATCCTCCGATAGTTACAAACCTCACACATGTACTGCACTTAAATTTACTCAAACATCAGTGAAATCTAGAAGAGGCTGCATGGCATCTGTGTGCAGATGTGCTTTCAAACTAACAACCATCAAGAGCTCAAGACAAAAGGACACTACACAGCTGGATTTGGGGGTTTCCACCTACAGTACATAGAATAAAAAACATAATGGTGGCAGCACAGGTTGTCATAATAATGGTAACAGACCACTGTCCATGGTACCAACAAAACAGCATGATCCATCCTATTTCTGTTTTAGAAGCGCATTGTGAAGATAATGTGCAGCATACAGCAGATTAACTCTTTCAGTGTTGAAATATGCAACAAAAAAAAAAGCATCTAATCCCCACTTTCCAATTAGCCAGCCCTGATTGATCCTGACTGTTTTATGCTGGTTATCAAAAAGAAATTAGATTAATTGCTGGCAAGTGCTTGGGTCCACTGAGTGCAACTTTTTAGATGGCAGGGATTGGCTGGGCAATGCCCTTTAGGTCAAGGCTTTTTTAATTTATGTCAAAACTACGCATGAGAACAATCTTTCAGCATGTGCTGACAACATATGAGAGACTGTGAGCACCAGGCTAATGCTACTTAGACTCACTTACAGTACATATATCTGATAAGTCTACTATTTCCCTGTCTCCAAACCCCACACTTCAGTTAAAATCTTGCATAGGCCTGCTATGTAATTGGATGTGGGACACTTAGGGATGACAACAAACAATCCCACATGGACATCTCCTCAAGAGGCCCCCAAATATTCACCATTGGCACCTGGCTCTTTAAAATGATTAAAAGTCTCATTGTAAAGAATAGATGAGCACTCATCTCAAATCGGAATAGAAATACACCTTACAAAAAAGGTACAAGAATAAACAAACATTTGCAGGTTTTTGCCCTAAATATGAACCACGTGGCAACAAGCTTTTCTCAGCCTCCATTCACATAATTAACTCTTAATTAACAAAGCAACAGTCTGATTTGCCTCTGGAGGGTGAATGCTGCTGTCATCAACGGGATCAGTTGTCCCATGGCATAGTTCTTTTGACCCTTTAGGTTGAACGTGTCAGACTCCTCTATGCATTTCCAATTAACCATCTATTCTTTCCAAGAAGCTTTAAGAGATGCTGGCTGAGCCAGTCCCAGTTCTAAATATCCCTGTACATTTCCCCGAGTTGTACAGAGGTTTAGAGATGTAAACCAAAATTGACCAAACAATCATTTTGCACTAAGATAAAAATAAAATTAAACACTTGTTTAAAAATTATTATAATTTTGTAAACAACATTTTTCAGCAGCAGATGGTAACGGTTGTTCCACAATATCTTAAGCCTGATTC
Source organism: Ascaphus truei (assembly GCA_036426205.1). Lineage (NCBI taxonomy): Eukaryota > Metazoa > Chordata > Amphibia > Anura > Ascaphidae > Ascaphus > Ascaphus truei. The sequence continues at coordinate 16,886 of WSYH01010395.1, read as the reverse complement.
ACTGCTACAGTGATGAGCAGGTCCCTTAGTTTATTCAATTCACCGCAGCTTCTAAATGGGTAAATTCTAAAATCCAAATTATCTGACACCTCGACTGCAAGCCAAAATATAACCGTTTTAAAATAATGAAAAACATACTTAATTCTGCAAGCCAAATGTATTTAAATATCTTCCTTTTTTTTTTTTTTACTGCTGTGACAACAGGTTTCAGAAAATCAGCCTCGTTTCTCCAGACTGCTGCTTTTCACCGCTTGTTACAGTTAAAAATCATGTCTCAGCTTCAAGGCAGATTAACCCCATTCACTGCCAGAAATCCCATGTCTTTTTGGGACTAAGGGCTAATTCGTACCCACATCCATTATGACTGAAACAAGAATGAATTAATTTCCCCAGAATGAAAACCTTAAAGAAGAAATACACCTTACCTGTCAGTGATCTATTATTTGTCTTATCCTGACTGGGTTTTTCTTTTTGATGATTCTTGATCTTTCAGATGATGCTGATTTGTGATCCAGGTCAATGTACTGTTTGTGCCCCTGATTGAATCAGTCTGCGGTCAGCAGAGGGTCTGGGGGGCATTTAATTCCTGTGTACAATTCAAGCAAGGCACCTTTCACAAACACCGTTCCTTCCCATCACCTTGGAAGACGATCTGCCCCTGTCAAATGTGTGTGTGAAACAGGTGATCCGATCAGTCATGTGCTGTGCACCAGGGAGCATTAATACCCCTTAGATCCTGGAGCTGTGATGGTGCAGTAGGAATTGCACTCCCTTTAAACTCCATTCCACAATGTCATGCCCCTGTAGATATTCCAGCAACCTGTGACCAAAAGTTGCATTGGTTCTTTCTCCCCTCTGATCTCCTTCAGGGGTTACTGGTTGAGCTCATTACTCTCTCCTCCTTTCACTGACCTTGGCCACCACTTTCCCAACGGGATCCCTGAACTCTTGTTGGAAGAACAGCTAAACTCAGAAGTGTTGCCTACGCACACACAGCTGACTCTCTCCCTCTCTCTTTTCTCTCTCTATCTCTCCAATCTGTCTCTACCATAGAACATGCGCACACAACTCCAGCCAACTGAGGCAGAGCCTGATACACATTGGACACCAGAGGGGGCTTACTGAAATATAACCCTTTCATGACCACAACCCAGCTGATGGGTTCCGTTTCTAGTAGACAAGACACAGATCACCTATCCATCTGCATATGGAAGGTGTATACAGTGCACGTTTTTGCAACATCACCTTAACCCTTTTGCTATCAGAGTAGCAATGTGAGGTTGCAGTTCACTGTGGATCCTATGGACAGAAACTTTGACATAGTGCTGTCTGCAAAGCAATGCATTGCACACCACTGAAGAGATGTCATCATCCAAGGACTGGAATCAGTAAGATTTGTGGGTTCTGGACCAAAAATGAAATTTTGATGCAAAAGTGCAGATTTTTGGGGGTATCAGTGAGACTCCATTTAAGTTTTTGAGAAGGCTGATGCTAAAAATCAGTGAGACTGACTACAGATCAGTGGAACTCACAGAAAATCAAGGAAACTGGACATGCATTCTAGACAGTAAAGTAGTTAAAGGGATGCCTGCCAAACATGTTACAGATGACTCTAGCAGTGAAGGGGTTAAGCAGTTGAAAAGCAGCTGAGTAAACAAAGTTGTGAGCCATGATACAATAGTTAACCCTTTCAGTGCTCGAGGGTTGTGCCACCTCTGTGGCCACGGACCTTCGGCACTTCCGCACCACATGAACACTCTTTGGAGTGATCGTGTGATGCTCTTTCTGTTCTAGCCATCAGACCAGGTGTGACAGGATGGGAGCTGGCTGCACCCCAACCCCTTCATTGGAGCACTGATCACGTACAGCCCCTAAAAGGCGAGCAAGGGACAATGACGTATGGTGTATGTGACAGTTATTGAAGGGGCTAAGAACACACATTTTAACCAGACCCTTTTTTAGGTTTTTAAGTTTTATTTTGTAGTGAGTGCAGAGTTTACTAGGGAGTCAACTGAGAGTTTTAAGGAGGAGGGAAGCAGAAACTGAGCTAAAGGAGAGGGAGGCTATCCTCACAGCATCATTTTGAATAGTTTGAAGGGTTGCTGTAGTCCAGACAGGAGATAATGAGGGCATACACAAGCATTTTAGTAGCAGAGAAAAAGAGTAAAGGTCATATTTTAGCAATGTTACAGACAATGACATGGTAACACTTATCAAAAGCATTTAGGTGCCGGGAGAATGAAATCGAAGAGTCAAATATGAGACCTAAACAATGGGCTTGGGGAACTGGATGGATTGTAGTGTTACTGACTGTGATGGGGAAAAGCACAATGTGGATTCATTTTAGGTGGCATTATGAGAAGCTTAGTCCATGATATATTGAGTTTAAGGGATCTAGCTGTCATCAAGGATGAGATTGCTATGAAATAGTTGGAGACCTGAGACTGTACTGCAGATGTGAAGTTTGCTGTGGAAAGATACAGTTGTATGCAATATGCATATAGGTGTTACTTAGAGCTAAATTAATTAATGAGGTCACCAAGAGCGAGTATATAAGGAGGAAGAAGAGAGGAGAGATCCGGTTTCTCACAGCTTCGTTCAAACAAATGTAGCCGCAAGTAACATGACCCAATTATGTGCAGAATTCGCACAATGTTGCCGGTTATGATGCAATAACTGTAGTAATACAGCTATATCTGTACACCAATAGATAGGTCAACAGAGTAGTTAGTAATAGATCCACTACAGAAATTATGAGAGAGGTAGGAAGAAAGCCAGATCAGGGCTTTGTCCCAAACATCAAGAGAGGGAAGAGCGTGAAGTGGGTGGCCAACAGTATTAAAGGCTGCAGACAGGTGGAGTAGAACAAGAAGGGAGTTATGTCCTTGGCATTTAGCAATGGAAAGGTTGTTTGTTACTTTGGTGAGTGTTAGTTCAATTGAATGAGAGCAGTACGAAAACCTGAATGGAGAGTGTCTTGGAGAACGTAGGAGCTGAGGAATGAAAGGAGATGGGAACATACAAGTAATTCCAGAAATCTAGAGTCTAAAACCAGGACAATAATTATATTGCTTATTGGAGTGAAGGGGGGTGAACGACACCAGACGAGAGGGAAGAGTTGAAAATGGTGGCAGATTTTTCATTTTGCTGTCAAAAAATGTAACTCAAGAATTTATCTCTTGAATTATGAATGCGGTACAGTGATAATGCCAATGAATCGCAGGTTTTATGTACTGTAGCATGCAATAGATAATTTAGAAACAAGACAGATTTATGAGTTGATACTGGGCTGAAATCTTTAATGAAACATTAAAACACAAAAGAATATGTGCATTGTGAGTGTGTTTTATGTTGCCTTTGCATATAATGCAAGGTCACATCCCAGTTGCACTCCTGTACAAAGTCTAAACTTTAATAGGGATGTGTGCAATAGTGTTAACAAAATGTGGACTACAGGTGGCAGTGTACCCAATAAACTCACAAAATATAAACAAATTTAGGATGCGTTAACAAAACAAAAATAACAATAGTCTAAATTACAAATGGGATTGTAAAGTTCAATGCTGCGTGAAAGGAGAACTGTTCCCAGTTCAAACGAGGATGTGTCCAGGAAAAAATTCAGTGCACCTTTGTATGTTTCTTAGAATGGCTCTGCATAGAGTATAGCGGAAATACATGTCCCAGAATTCCTAGAGGGAAGGACTGCCCACGTGGGGCCGTTCCCAACCAATGGGATTTGCGCAGGCAGGAGGAACAGATATCCTCCGCGTGCGGAAAGCCTGCAAGTGAGTCTGGACAGAGGAGTAGTGTTGTACCGGGTAGCGATTTAAAAAAAAAAACTGGTAACGAGTACCTGGCTAAAATCAATGGATCTACCTGGCTGGGTACCCAGTTACCTGGTTTGACACTTACCTGCAGGGTGGCGGCGACATCTAGGAACAGCAGCAGCGGTCCTGTGGTGGTGGAAGCATCGGGGGTGTCTTCAGCCGGCGTGGGACAGGAGGAATCCCTTACACAGCACCGCAGCAGGTAAGCAGTGTGTGTGAGAGCCGCCTGGGAACCACGTGACTGGAGCAGGAGATGGAGCGTTCCTATTGGACACCCGCCCCAACAGTGAGCCTCCGCTCCCTCCTACCTGCCCCAACAGTGAGCCTCTGCTCCCGCCCGCCGCCCGTCCCAACAGTGAGCCTCTGCTCGCTCTCGCTGCCCGCCCCAACAGTGAGCCTCCGCTCCCACCTGCCCCACCTCTGCTCCTCTGCTCCCGCCCGCCCCACCTCCACTCCTCCTCCACTCCCGCCCGCCCCACCTCCGCTCCTCCTACGCTCCCGCCCACCCTACTTCTGCTCCTCCGCTCTTGCCCCCTCCCGCCCACTCCACCTCTGCTCCTCCTCCTCTCCCGCCCCACCTCCGCACCTCCGCTCCCACCCCACCTCCGCTCCCACCCCACCTCCGCACCTGCGCTCCCGCCTGCCCCTTACAAATGAATGGTTAAGGATATACATGCAGAAATACAAATATCTCCCAATATCAAACAGCACCAAGCCAAATCAATATCTAATAAATGCAAATTAAAACACTCAATTTGACAATGTGTACATGATACAATTAATCTGTGCATCATGTATACTTTGCCAAGCAATGCTCAAAATCAAATAAACTATTCCAAACAAGATACAAATCCAATCATTAAATAAAAACAAAGCAAATCAACAGAATTAAATTACCATCAATTAATTAATCCAATCTCAAATCAATTACAATCAAAATCAATTACACAGTTCTAATCCTAAAAACAAACCATTTTGGAAAATAATCTATGTCAAAGTAACCACCATCTGACTAAATCTAACTTCCAAAAAAAAGCCAATGAAATAATCTATTGCAAACAGCCTTTAAAATAACATTTGAAAAAATAAAATGTACATTACAAACACATTTTTACACAAAGCAGCAAATTACAATTAAAAAAAAACACCAAAACAAGGCAAGCAAACATTAGGCAAACAAGTTTTTATTATACCTGTATGTATGTCCATCTATAGTTTATATACATACATACAGGTGCAATAAAAGAGCATATTTTTTTTTAATAACATTAAAAATAAACATACAATACATCCAGTGATTATCCCTGTACGTATGTATATCCAGTGACATACATAAATTCATGGCCAATAAATGGACATTTAAAAAAAATGGATGAGATGAATTTTTTTTTTTTAAAAACCCGTAAAAGTAAAATGACATGCATTTCTTTTGTTTACTTACCATTAGATGAACCACTCACCGAAATAACAGGAACCAGGTAACCATAAAAAAAACCCTTGCAATTCAAAAGTGTCTGTGTCTTCTTTCTTCTATTTGTAATCCTTAGGGGGGTCTTCATCTGTATCTTCTCCATCTGGATTTCCCACGGGTACAAGGCTGCCGGGTCCACACGGGGGACACCTGTGGGGAAGAACCGGTGGCCCCACATCTGTGGGGGCACCGCAGACCCGTAGGGACCACCCGAGGACCCACAGACACCTGTAGGTCTGTGAGGTGACCTGTCAGGCCCACCGGGGACTCCCGTGGGCCTGGGGTATTATTCCTGTATGTAAAATAATAAATCATGTATTTATGGGGGGGGGGGCACAGGGGGTGGGTTATGTATTTAATAAATATAATGATGTTTATTGTGGGTCAGTGTATTGTTTTTATTGTGGGTACTGGGGGTGGGGGAGGGGTATTGTTCCCAAGGGTATGTGGGTAGGCCTCCCGGCTGGGTAGTGTGTGAGGGTGGTTAGGCCTCACGGGGTGGAGGGTTAGTGGGGGAGGGTATGTAGGCCCACCGAGTGGTGGGTGAGGGTGGGTTAACTCCTTAATGACTGTAGCGGTTAATAACCGCTATGGTGATTAAGGGGTTAGGGGACATTACATTGGATGTTTTTATTCTTGTGTATGTTTTGCAGCATTGGAGGGGGCATGGGCAGGATGAAGATGAGGATGAAGACGACCTTCATCGTGGTGCCTGTAAAAGGTAAGCGTAATATACTGTATATTGACTGTATTTATTGTAATTTATATGTATTTAAAATGGGCAAATGCATTATTATCCATATGTGGATAATAGTATTTTTGCCCATTACTGTATTGTATGTGTTAGGGAGCAGGGGGAGGGGGGTGTATTTAGTTATAAATATTGTTTATTTTTTTTGAGGCACACCATTGGTACCGCAGGACCGCGGGGACCCTGGGACTCCCACGGGGACCCCTGCTTGGTCAGCCAGGGACGCCCATGGAACCCCCAGACACCTGCGGGACCCGTAGGGACCACCCGTGGGTCCCCAGACCCCCGTGGGAACCACCTGAGGCCCCTCAGACACCTGTGGGTGTGACCCGGGGCCCCCCAGACATCCGCGGGCCAACCGTGGAGACCTCATTGTGGCCCCATGTGGCACCATGGCGCCTGGTAGGTCCCACCAACAGGCCTCCAGACCCTGTGTGAAACATGATGCTGGGCACCTGTAGGTCTGTGAGGTGACCCATCAGGCCCACCGGGGACTCCCGTGGGCCTGGGGTATTATCCCTGTATGTAAAATAATAAATCGTGTATTTATGGGGGGGCACAGGGGGTGGGTTATGTATTTAATAAATATAATAATGTTTATTGTGGGTCAGTGTATTGTTTTTATTGTGGGTACTGGGGGTGGGGGGAGGGGGTATTGGTCTCAAGGGTATGTGGGTAGGCCTCCCAGCTGGGTAGTGTGTGAGGGTGGTTAGGCCTCACGGGGTGGGGGATTAGTGGGGGAGGGTATGTAGGCCCCCCGAGTGGTGGGTGAGGGTGGGTTAACCCCTTAATGTCTGTAGCGGTTAATAACCGCTATGGTGATTAAGGGGTTAGGGGACATTACATTGGATGTTTTTATTCTTGTGTATGTTTTGCAGCACCGGAGGAGCATGGGCAGGATGAAGATTAGGATGAAGACGACCTTCATCATGGGTGCCTGTAAAAGGTAAGTGTAATATACTGTATATTGACTGTATTTATTGTAATTTATATGTATTTAAAATGGGCAAATGCATTATTATCCATATGTGGATAATAGTCATTTTGCCCATTACTGTATTGTATGTGTTAGGGGGGTGTATTTAGTTATAAAGATTGTTTATTATTTTTGGAGGCGCAACATTGGTACTGCAGGCCCGCGGGTACCTCGGGACTCCCGCGGGGACCCTGGGATGCCCGCGGGGAACCCCGCTTGATGAGCCGGGGACTCCCGGAACCCCGCGGGGTCAGCCAGGGACACCCGCGCGACCCCCGGGCTCCCTCGGGGACCCCCGCAGGGTCAGCCGGGGACACCCGCCGGCCTGTTGTATGTGTTTTGTGCATGCAAAAATGTAAAGCTTTTTTGGCGTCTACCTTGAGCTGACGTGTTTTGATCAACGCAACATTCACGTACGCTAAAGTTGCGTTGCTCAGTGCATCCCGCTTAAGGGCAGAATTTAACGCAAACAGGGTAACGAACGAGCAAAGTTGGACTTAGAAAAAATTCTTGAAAAAAGTCAGTTTTAGAGCGCAAAGTGCCTGTTTGCGTGGCTTAGTGCATCGTGTTCAGCACAAGATCACGTTCTAAGAGCACTTTGCGCTCTAAAATTGACTTAACGGAGCTTAGTGCATGACCCCCTAATGGTCCAAAATAAGCTTTGAAGTATGCAAACAGTATGGCACAGAGGGCCTCAGTACCGAGGACTCCTGGGTGCCGGCGGATTAGCTCTGACTACGGATCTGCATTAGCAGTCCTCTCCGGCAGCAGGGAAGTGACAGTTCTCGCAGGAACAAAAGATTTTGCGGTCATTTGTACAGGACCCGCTTGCAGTCCCAATGGGACCCGCATTACTATGTTAATACAAAGGGGTATCCCAAACAGAAGGGGGGCCCGGGTCTCAGAACAGTTAAGCAACTAAGATATTTACCTCCCTCTGAATGTTAAAAGTGGGTATTCATGGAAGCACCTAAAGCATTGATAACAATAAAGAAACATTACAACGTTGTATAAAGTATGTTGTGTGGCCCCCGTGCCTGGGGACCTGAATAAAAGACTGTTGTATGACAAACGTTCCTGCCGCCCATTATTTCACAACCTTGTTACCTCTTCACTCAGCCTCCTGAATACGGCACCTGAGTCAAGGTAACCCATGCAGGGTAGCTATACAGTACACACCAATGTAATCTCTATAAAAGCCAGGCAGGGAGGGCTACATACGTGTCCACTTTATTTTGCAATGTGTTGCTGTCCACTCCTGCAGAGAAGAACTGATAAGACATAACTTTCTATCTACACATGAATAACAATAACAGCTGAGATAAAACCACAACCCCCTTAGATAAAGAGACTGCATAACTGAAATAATATTGGAATCATAATCTAAAATATAGATAATAGTCTAAAATAAGTTTTACCTTTACAGAGTAAGCATCATACTTGCTCATTACTTTCTTGCAGCTGTAGTTACTGGCCTTTAAATCCTCTATAATCTAAAAGGAGAAAAATATTTAGGGTACAAAGGCTGTAGGTTTTTTAAACATTTTATTTTGCCTTTTTAAACGACAAACACATAAATAGTAAACATGTGATGTCAGTGTAACTAGACTAATTATAACTAAAGTCCAAAGATCTCCATGTCCTATAAAAACATGTTGGCAAAATATTTCCATCTACTTGCACTCTTTAGAATTTACATTGTTTTACTGAATCTAACACAATATGTTGAGGCTGTTCTCCTAACCTCTATACGAATGCCATTATGATAGATAATACCACCATCAACCCACTGCATGAAACTTGTTGATTTTATGTCCCATTAGAATTTGGCCATGTTCTCCCACTTACAGTTATTTTGTCTGTCCTTTGTTACTACTACTCAATACTGTAGTTCTGTACACTTATTTCACGTGGTACTAAATAGACGTTATACTTTATCCAGTAGCAAACTTTACAAGATTTAATAACCGTCTCCATGGCTTCAAGAGTTACACGTCCGTACCTTGCTCTCCACTGTGCATTTTCTCTCTAATTTCTCACTATACATTCTGCACACCCTTTGTTCTATCCAGGCCTCGCCTTATCTGTATTCCCTGCCACGTAAACATTGGGGGTGGGAAATCTCATGGAAGTAGAGATGAAAAAACGCAAGAAAGCATTTCCCCTAGCACCCAGACATAATAAGGCTATGGGGGGTAGAAAAGTGACACAACCCCTATAATAAATAGGTGGTTAAACATCCATGATTACAATGGATACAAAGCTATACAAAAAAATGACTCATACAGTGTTTATTTGAATGCCACTGCCCAGAATCCTTATCTGCCGTTTAACTACTGTATGGCATGTGATAATGGGGTGAATAAGAGCAGGTGTTTGGGGACTTGTGGGTGGCATGCAGATACACTTTTATGTTTTCTTTATCTCTCTTATACCTGTCCTGCCACAGTGTTTTACTCACTGACATCTTATTGTTTTTGATTTCCAACTATTTCCCAGTGCAGAATCTCACCCAAGAAGGAGTAAAAAAAACAAATGTGCTGTTTTAGACTTGATTTTACTTCCTCATTATAACAAGCTGGACATGTTGTGTAATACAGGAGGCATGTGGGAATCTTCCATGCTTAAAATTAACAAGAGACTAAGGTGCTGATTCTATACGTGTCGGCCCGTCGCTGTGGGCTTTATATGGCGATGTAGATTCCAGTGGCTGGAGCTCGGCAGTCCAGGTAATACACCATCAGGAATAACAGGATGATGCAGAATTAGACAGGCACGAGTCAAGGCCGGCAGAGGGTGAATAGACTGGTAGGACAGGCACAGGTCAAGACAGGCAGCAGGCACTGGGCAAGGCAGGTAGAGTCGTCAAGCAGGCACAGGCCAAAGCGAGTCAAATGGAATGATTCAGGCAGAATGGCATCAAAGGCGCTAGGCACAATTGATCTGGTAACAGGAAGCAGGAATTATCTGGCTTAAATAGCAACTATACAAAAACCATACTGGATCAGCATTCAAAAAGTAAATCAAAGAAAATGAAAGACTTATGTTTTCCATTTGGTCTCACCAAGATTCTTATATAATGTTTAATAAACATTATGCAGAGGTTGCAGGTTCAAGTCCAGGCCTGTGTCAACATAGATGAGGAGGTCAAACTCCCTCTTAACTTTAACGACCAAAAACGGCCTGATCTGCCACTTCAGCCCACTAAGTAGTGATGTGTTTATTTTGTACTATATTATGCAGCAGGCAAAGAAGGGTGGGTAGCAATGTTGGTCCTTTCTTCCATGTAGTAGCAAAGGAAGGAGATGGAGTAGGTGGTATGATAACCTTTATTGGACCAACAAGTAGTTGATATGTTACATGCTTTTGAACCTCTAAGGGTCATTCATATGTTACAGTATATACCTGTATATTTTACAGAATCCTTGTCTGTTACTGTATGACAACGAGGGGAATGGGAGAATGTGCTCATGGGCTCTGTCTTTGCTGTTTCTTCAATCCAATAATTTTAGAGCTCATTTCAGCAACGTTATGGCAGATGCTTCTTATCTTCAAGTCTTTGCTGTGTGCTCACTAGCACATTACTACTCAGAATCCTTGTCTGCAGCTTTACCACTGTATGACATGCCAATTAAGTAAATGAAGCAGGACCTTTGGAAGGACATGTAGATATTTTCACGGTGTTCCTATTTTAGCAGTACTTATTTTCTTGTCCCTTTTTTGGGCCAACCATTAACTACCTGTAAATGGTTTGAAACCACTGTCGGCTTCACAATGCAGAATCAGATGAGCCCTATAGGAACAAATAACTGTGTTTCAGTGAATCCATTGATCCTGTACTTTAGCTCATTCCAGGCTTAGTTATTCAAGCCGTGTAATGCGCCGACCAAATCTATAGGAAGCCCAAATAAAAATGGACAGGAATTTACATTTTTCTGTAATTTTGTGACATATTTGTCATAACTCACCTGACAAGTGTCTGGATGCCCTGGTCGACACTATGTAAGTATACATTACCTTGGCCAAAGACTCCTGATAAAGCTGTTCTGCTGACTTTCCTTTTTCACTTTTCTTCACTTTATAAAACAACAGGTCTGGGTTATCGCTCACAGCGTAGGTTCTTTTTAGGACATTATTTACTGCATACCACGTGTTCAGGTTGTATTCAACAAACTCGGAGACCTTCAAATGGAACTTAGCAATGTACGTCATAACTAGCCTAATCAAAGAATGAAAAATACAAGTACATAAAGGTTACCCTTGAAGAGTTGATGGTGCACAGTACTTTGAGCAGCTGTTCCATAAGAAACAATTTTACAGATAGAACACTGCAACAGACTTATGGGACACACAATTCCAGCAAGCTCTAACCCCAGAGCCCACTACATCATGTATATATATATTTGTGTCAAAAGGAGTGCTACTGCGCATGGTCAAATGTATACATCAAAAGACACAAATACCCATGTACCTGTGCAGGACAGGTCCACTGAGACCATTCTCCTTCAACAGCAGAGGTAAATGAGAGTTGTTACCTGCATACTGGTCATGCCGTGAAGTGGCTGCAGACTTTGGCCAATGGGATTAACTAAATAACCCTTTCTCATGAGAATACTAACATTGTATTTAACTATGTGTTTTGTCACATTGGATGTAGCATTGGGTATTTTTGTCTTTTGTTGTATACATCAGACATAGGGGCCTATTCTGGATGCTCCAAAGTATGACAAACCACTTTTAAATTGCACTTTAGAAGTGGATTGGCATGCTTTCTTCTCGCATATCCAATCCATGTCTAAAATACTATTTTAGAAGCGATTTCCCTCTTGCTCTGACAATCTGAAAGGTTTGTCAAAAAAGCCTCGAGCTCAGATTTTTTGCCCATTTTTAGCTCCGTTATGCAAACCGCATCTTAAAAAATCACTTTTTATTCACGCCACCTCAAGAGATTGTTATTGCAAGTTACATCTAGAGCCTGAAATATGGGTTTGGCAAAACCCATAAATCAGACTGGGGATGGAGTAAGCACCACATTATTCCACTTCTAAAGCAAGCACAATCCAGGTGGATTGGCTGCTAAACCATGCTGTTTGTCACTTTTTTATTAGAAGGGGTTTAGAAGAAGTGATTTGTAATAGAGAATACTGTTTTTTCTCACATTTCATTCCGCTTCTTGTGAACAACTTCGAAGCTACTAAAATAAGCCCACTAGGGTTTTATACTACATATGCCAAAGCAGCCATTCGGATCCTTTTTGTCCAGGAAACTTTACTGACGTCTATGGGGATTTTCATCTGAAAATGTCACAAACTGTTTGTTTTTTTATCCTTGTATGGAAAGCAGAAGTTCGCCATATTAGAATTCACAAACATGAACTCTCTGTCAAGACTTACTTGTGAAAACTAGGTATCCTCATAGCACCCAACTCTGCATACCATCCAGCACTCTCATTCCTAAATGTGTGTATTCGCCCTCCTATACGTTCACTTGCCTCCAACAGAGTGATCTGTGACGCAAAATTTAAAAGAGTTAGAAAATTATACGCAACTCATCAAAGACCGCTTGATAAAGATCTTTAATGTTTTCTTCTTGCTCTGTTTTGGGAGATGGAAAAAAGATCTTGATCGAACTGTATTTCTGAAACATTTCTCTCCACTAACACCTCTAGCATTAGAGTACTCTGTGGTTGTCTTCACAAACTGGACATTGTGTGTTTTCTGAATGATTTTAACATTTAGTTTATAATGGAAAACATAAAAAGTAGAAATGATGAAGACCAGATCCCTGAAAATCCGCATCCCCCCCCCTCAAACTTTGGGGATCCGAGTCTAATTTATTCCAAGGTTAATTTTTGATTCCTTTTCGTCTCTCCCAGGATTTCTCCCTTCCAAAACAAAATTCCCCTCCCATTCATGATGGAAGGGAGAAGAAAGGTAGAGAGAGAGAGGGGAGAGAGGTGTGAGATGTAGATTCAATAAATTATTATTAATTCATTTATTCATTTAAATGTAACTTATACTAGACTAGGATAGTAAATATATTTGATTATTTACCTTCCTGTTTAACCCTTTCAATGACTGAAAACTGGCTGCACCTGAATGCCACCCATCTTCTGGAGCACAACCCAATGATTGCTTTTTGGTAGCGATCACGTTTTTGCGGGGAATGCCCCCAGTATGTGAATGAAAGTGAAGGATACTCTACTTCTCTTACGATTCGATTCACCACTCCACTGGAGCGGTGAATGCGATCTTCCTCTGGAAAACAAGCATTTCTAGCATGACATACTCTGTATGTCATAGGGTCACTAGATATTTCTCTCGGTGTTTGCTTTGCAATGTTGGTTTTATGTTAAAGGATTATGGCCAATAACACTAAGCAGTGTTCTGCCATAAGGCACCTCAAATGGTCTGTAAGGTTATTCAAGCAACAGAAAGTGCCTTATGGCAAATGACTGCTTTGTAAATATGGCCCTATATATCTTCATATCTTTTTGTTGTTTTCAAAGAGATGTTCTTATTAAATAAGGTTTCTATTGTAATTTAACCTCACAGAGAATATGATCTAGTCTAAGGCTGCGCTTATAGTGCTGGCGACAGCACGGTGTAATATGTCATGTGTTGTTGTTCATCTGAGGTTGTATTTACCTAATTTTAAGACCTGCTAAGGAACAGATGATTGTTGTTATGTCCTGATATGTAAAACCATAGAATTCAATGAGCGTGTACTTTCTTTTTCACACCACTGTACAGTATATATGCTGCATGAATCCATGTTTCTCAGGTTAAATAAGGTTTATCTCAGAGTTTTCCTATGAGTATTGTGGTGTTATCTTCTAAAACTGATAAGAGAAAACGAAAAAGGAAAATCAGGAAATACTTCACTACAAAGTGTTTGAACCCAATATACAAATAAGGATGTAGATAGAGGGAAAATGACTTCCTCCAAAGTCTATAAACTCATAGTACTGTATGAGTCACACAACTAGAAGAAGAAAAACAGTTCATACTAATACAGCTTGTCTTTCTAAATTATTTTCCCATATAAATAATGTTTTAAGGATATTCCCTGTATTTTTGTGGGGTACAATATAAATGTAATATATTTCTAAAAATTCAATCAAATGTTGCATTGCTAAATTGGATAAGGGTTATCTTTTAACAAGTATATTTAAGGGAACGTGGTTATGACACACATATTTCTTACGTTACTGGAACTTTTGAGAGGAAGCAAACCAGCTGTGAGAGTCCAACATTAATGACTGAAGAAATCAGTATTTGTATTTTACTATATAAGTTACAATGCTAACAACCCATGGAAAGTCTATGTAATATTGCAGAGGTGGACAACTCCAGTTCTCAAGGGTCACCAACAGGTCAGGTTTTAAGGATATCCCTGCTTCAGAGCAGTTGCTCAATCAGTGGCTCAGTCAATGGCTGAAGGAGGGATATCCTTAAAACCTAACCTGTTAGTGGCCATTGAGGACTGGAGTAGGCCACCCCTGTAATATGGCAGATGCTAAGCATACTTTCTGTTGGTTGAACAACAAAGGGGAGAAGGGATATCAGAGACCTGTATTCCTAGAGCAGCTTTATCTCCAATGATCAAATCTATATTTTTATATACTCAAATTGCAAACACGTTTACATACGTAGTATTTAGCCTTGTGATTTATTTAGGTTAAATGATATTTCTTAGAACTTGCCCACATACCTTGTGCCCTGCATCTTCCAACACTTTAGCTGCAGTTAATCCAGCAATTCCTGCCCCCACAATCACAATTTTCTTTGGGTGGGTTGTCTTGCTGAGACCCCGGCGTGCTATTCTCAATAACTCCTTGTAGTCTTTGTCCTGAAAACATTTGCTCAGTGGATTCTCTTCGGAGTAAGCAGTTGCCCAAATCAAACATTTTGTAACCAGCACTAAAAAAAGGAGTCAATGAAATAATTAAGCATCTGTCCTCATATTTTGTCATGTCCTAATCTTGTCTTCCTCCCTTCATAAAAGTACCGTATTGTTCATTGGTGTATAACGTGTCCGCTTCCTAGCTTCTTTCATAACTCTCATTTCCAAACAACTCGCTGACATT
This sequence comes from Ascaphus truei, assembly GCA_036426205.1. Classification (NCBI taxonomy): domain Eukaryota; kingdom Metazoa; phylum Chordata; class Amphibia; order Anura; family Ascaphidae; genus Ascaphus; species Ascaphus truei. The sequence continues at coordinate 1,772 of WSYH01010395.1, read as the reverse complement.
CTCCAGAGATTTCCATACATGCCCGGATCTCAGATTTTTATTTGCACAAAATAAATTCAAGTGAATGATTACGTAGGATGACGATATTTTATAGAAGTAAATTCTGAAAGAGTTCATTACACCTGTATTACATGTTGGAGAAGAGTCGGGTTCCCATGTAAAGTAAATTCTTTAATGCATTGCAGTAACTGAATGGGCTTAAGGGCTAAGTGTGCAGAAATTCAGAAAGATATATTTCTTTATTTCATAGCAACATTAAATATTTCTCAGGCCGCGCTTATAGTGCCAGCGACGCGACATCGCCCGAAAACAAATGCATTGTCGCCGCGTGCGCTTATAGTAATGCGACAATGCGACGGAGCGATGCTGCCGTCGCGAAAACTGATAGCTGGCAAAATTTGATTTTTCAATGGCTGTCGCCTCATGTGACAGCCCTTGAACCAATCAAATGCCAGGAACCCCGCAATGTCGCCGCCCAGCGAAATATAACTTTCGCCTGTGGCGACGGCGACGGGTGACATCACCCGTCGTGTCGCCGTCGCCATCTATGGCACTATAAGCGCAGGCTTACACGTACATATTCTCTTCCATTCGCAGTAACAAAAAAAGTGAGACACGCTAGGAATCTTACATCAAGAACATCCAGCTAAAATCCAGTATATGAGGAAAATACTATTTCAAGAATAGACTCGCATGAATGCATATCATTGTTAGGTACAGTATAGTCATTACCCAAATGCAGTAGCGATGGTAACTATTGCCTGTGACTAATGATATAATATGATATGCTGTTAGGTGGAGCATGTCACAATTCATCAAGTTAATATTTTCAATTTTGACACTTGATACTATGATAATGTGGGATTATAATCATCGTTGTTTTAGTAGACTGTACTAATACTTGACCATATACCGTCGGTGTATTTATTTATTTATTTAAGTGATTGCATTTTAAAAATTTACCTGGTGTTAAGGTGCATTTATTTTAAATGTAAAAGCTAATCTTTTGTGTAACATATAATATATTATTCAGCAAAATATATTTCAGCCTTAGCAGGCTTGGAAAGCTGTCCCACAAGAGAACATATTAAAAGATAAAAACTACACAGATAAAATAAAAACTTTGTGCCAAAGACAACTAGTATTCCAAAATCCTTAAAAAGGGGTAAACATGGCAGAAAGAACGTCCCTATTTTAAAGGACATGCTGGTAACATTACCAAGTTCTCAATATTATTATTATATTATCATTTATTTTTTTTATTTCTTATTCCCTCCATTAATCATTTTCTCTGAGCCACCCCTCCTTTTCAACCACTATCTACTGTATCTTTGTTTAGTATTTATTCCACCAGACACATTTGAGTTATGATAGGTATATAGACACTCCACCATGTAAATTACAGTAAATATAAGAAACCTGTGAATGCATTAGCATGTTTTCTACAAGTCCCCAAATCATGCTTTATCCACTATCACATGTAATACCATAGTTAGCCTACAGCAAATCATTCTGGGTAATAGAACTCAATGCAACTCACTGTGCAGGAGATTCACTGAGCTCTGATAAGATGTACTGGAGCTTGATCCCACATTAACTGACATCTATGTCAATATTCAACGTGGATCAAACTCTGATACCCCAAACTGGAGTTTAGTGAATCCCGGTCCATGGGTGTTACATTTTAGTTTGCTAGACATATTAAATATTAAACAAGAATATTTCAATTGAGCATTTCCCTAATGTCTTAACATAGAATACAATCCGTAACA
>WSYH01010394.1:0-23356 GCA_036426205.1 Ascaphus truei | reverse complement strand
GGTGGTAACCAGCTTAGACTACCCACACCGTTAGAAAGGGCTGGAGTAAAGGATTTAGTTATTCTCCAAAGTGGAGTAGGCCCTGATTTTGTTTCTTTTTGTATGTTTTGCCTTGTTAAAGGAACAGCGAATTCCCTTTAAAGCGGGATTTTAATTTAACCCTAATCGGTCTCCATTAATGTCCTCGCACACATCTCTTACACCAACTGGGCCCCAGTCTGGGAAAACCACGTTGTTACGCTCTGACTATGTAACCCACAGACTTTAATACAATTACACAAAGTATGATTTTCACGTCCGAAGTAAAAAAGCAGAGGTCCCATATATTTCTTTGCCAGCGGAAAGGACGGCAGTACAATTTCAGACAAGTATCTCTCGTCTCCATCTACATATTCTTACTAAAACAGGTGAACAGCAAGCAGTCTCTTCTATTTTAGAATATATTCATATGGTCCCAAGCTGCGGGTTAGTGCGGACGGATACCACCACCAGGCATCCAAACGTCATACAAACAGAAATGTCAAGTCCCAGCAAAGAAGGTCAAAACCGTACAGTTAATGAAGACAGGGGTCACATGTTTCTTCATTAAGGGCAATTACAGCCCTCTTTTTTAAGAGTTGCGTACGTTTTATGGTTGTGAGGTCCTGTGTTCAATGAAGATTATAGATGTTTCATTTCTGTGAAAGGACAGCTCATTACTGTTTAGACAAGTCTCTAGGCTCTGTTTGCTGTAGGTTTAATATCTAAGTCTGATGATCTCATGCCACACTTAATGTGCAGATTAAAATGACTAAAGCAAAAACAAAAGCGACATTTATAAAAAAGCAAAAAGGATAGTGAGCAATCCTTTGACCAAACAGAGAAGAAAGGCAACTGGCAATGTATTTGAGGGCAGAATGTTATTTTCTGACAAAATCTTTAAGCAGACTGGCTTCCTCTGTCAAAAACCTCATCCAGGCCTTTGCAAAGAACAGAAAAACCTTGTGTTTGTTTGTTTAAAAACCAATCATGCGCTAACGTATTGGAAACTAGCCTATTGATAAAGATTTGTTGGTATGCTTACTAATAGCCTTTGATGCCATTGTATGCACATACGAGAGAAGGTCCCCTGCAAAGGAAATCCCCTTGTGGCCATGCCAAAAAGGCAATATGCTTGATCTCGTACTTTCCCTGAGCGTGTCTGTATTTATGTTTTAAAACTGTGAGGACGTAACTGTTATGTAAATGCAGAATCTAAAATCATCAATCACCCAACTACTTATAAAGGTAAATTATATAATAGGAATTTGATTAAAACGAGAATAATGGCTACGCTTATTAGTTGCGCGGCGACAGCCCACCATCTATGTCAAAACAAATGCACTGCCGCCGTCGCTTGCCGCTTATAGTAAGTGCGCGGGGCGCGATACATGAAGTCGATCTCCATTGATTTTTAAGCGACTCAGGCTTGACGTCCACTCGGAACACAATAAGCGCGGCCTAGGCTGAAGAACAGTGATTGTAAGAACAAGCAGTAAGTTTAAAAAAAAAAAAGAAGGCAAGAAAGGCAGAAATAGAAGAAATTATGTTTCCATTCTGGACTGTGTCAATTGCAATTGGCATTGCAAAATTTAGGTCCATTGATTTAGCAGTCCGGCTGTGCGTCGGATGCGCGCTGTCACACAGCATGCCCGACCTGACATACAGCATCGGTACAGGGCGTGGCGTCAGTCGGGAAAACAATTTCAGAGTATGTTACCTGCTAAAATTGCGCACTTGGACGCCTCGTTTGCGACGCGGTCAAATTGAAAACAGTGCATTTGTTTTGGCGTCGCGCACCCAGCAGCCGCAATTATTAATCACGGCCTTGGGTGACATGATAGGACATTTACACAATTACATTTGTTTTGCTTGACCACATTATGCTTGGGACCTGTCCAAAAAAATATAAGGCCATGGAAATACTGCAATTAGCATAAAGGTCGACTGGGCCAGACCTCTGTCTTAGGTTAAGGATTAATATTTTGAGCACTCTGTCTTTATAATTATTTCTTCTGTCTCCGATTGTTCAAAAATACATTTTTCTCATACTATCAGTGAGGTTATTTTATCTACTTGGATAATTGCCAGAATCATCCTGTTGCAGGCTGTACTTGCATGTCAATTACCCTCTGTGGGTGCATCTCATAAAAGTGTGGGACTGCACCATTTTTTACTTGTTGCTTTTTGGTAAGCCTCACTTACGCCTTTGCAGATCACAGAAATAGACCATTTAAACAGAATAGGTGGGATTGTGGCCATGTTATATTTTAACAACACATTGTTCCTGTTTGAGTAAGTAAAGTATAATTAAAATGTTATTTCATTGGAGCTTGCAACAGTTCAGGGATTCAAAACTTGCTTGGTATATTAGGGAGGGGGGTAGATCCCGTACCGAGTAGTGCCTGATTGGATAATATCCATGTTAAAGAATGTCAAATTCAGACCCGTAATTGATGTAACACAACATCCACTGTTGGGATCAGCATATGAAGGTTGCAGACTTGAGGTCCAAGTGCTGTGCTACTTTAGCAAATCATTCACTCGCCAGGAGATCCGTTCTCTCTAGATTAGTATTAGAGTAATTCTGATCTGATACAACTGCTGATTTTGACCTACCAGTATTTAAAACATTGGCGGCGGCAATACGTGACCTGCAGCCGCTAACTGCTGCCCCCTTTGCAGGGCTGCAGGTCAATTCCTTTGATTGCCACAAAGATATGGTTGGCAGGTGGCTTCACCAAAAACATGGGAGACAATGGGAAGGCACTAACACATACCACCTCTCATGCTGTTTCCTCCCTCCTCTGGTATCACCCACAGGCTCTTGACACCCACTCCTGATTGTCTGCATTACCAAAGCCCTGGCAACAGCCCTGCTTTCTCCCGGTTCTGGGAAGTCCGGTGGCCCCCACAAGCTGGTCAGGTCACTATGTCAGAGAGTTTCAGAGATGTAATAACCGGACCACGTACATGTCCAACTATTACCTCTACTGTTTTACTGGACATAGTGTCCAAATAAAGGACAGCCCGGTTCAATAATGGACAACCAGGAACCGTACACACAGATGAGGCCCTGTTGCTTCTGCATCATCTCCCATCATGCTCCGCATAGGATCACACACTATGTCATACTGACAGGAAGGCGAAGCACTGATTTGGCTTCAATGTCAAGGGGGGTAAAACTGTGGGGCTTGAGTCAAGGGGATAAGACTGGCTGTAAGGAGACATTAAAATAGGGTGAGGCTGTTAAGGCAGATTGTAAGAGTAGGTGTGCAGAGGTACAATTTAATGGAGACCGATAAAGGGTGAAATTAAATCCGGCTTTATGCGCTGTTCCTTAACAAGGCAAAACTACTTACTACCATTCATAAGTTCACCTACAGTATCTTTCTTTCTTCGATCATGTTATTTTACATAGTGTATTAATAGGGGTCTGTCTCATGTGTGTAGTTTTACTGACGTCATTCTAGACCTCTACCAATTTGGTCAAATATAAAGATATCAATGGGATGAAGTATATAAGAATAGGTCTAGCATATAGTGGTTTTTTTTAAGAAATTTTTATGACATTATGATAATACATATTATGTTTTTTGTAATTTATTATTTTTAAAAAAAATTGTTTCAATATACTGAGCACCCTAGATTTCTATTAGCAGGTTAGCACTTCCAAGCAGTGCAAGATTTTGTAACACTTTCTGTTTATGATCATTTGTTGCCAATATTCCCAGCAGTTGAGCTGCAAACTGTAACAATAGATTGTTACCATTATTATTTATTTACAAAAATGTTTTACCAGGAAGTAATAAGTAATATAAGAATAGATTGTGAGCTGCTGATTTACACTGACTGAAGGATTTATTGAAACTGAAAGGCAGCCGTTTGTGACCTATGTAGCAGGTCTTTGCTGATTGATCACAAGAGAATTAATCGATTGCATCTTAGGTAATTCGTTTTCAATAAGGTAATCAAAGGCTGGCATATATTAAACGGAAAAAAAACTTGTTATGTGTTACATTTTTGTGTTTTAAGAGGATGCCTCATTGAACACCTGACTCTGTCTCACAAGCCACTTGAAATAAAATAGTTTCTCATTGTATTCTATTGTTGTACTTTTAATTTACATAGTGCCAACCATATACAAGTGCTTTATAGACAAGATCAATGGACCATAACATAGGGAAGAATAAAAGAAAAAGGGAAAGACAGAAATAATAAATAATACATAAGGTAAACACTGCTTCAAAGGAGCTCTTGCCCTAAAGACGTAACAGTGTATGTTTATCACCATAATGGCACAGACAGAAACCATGCAATTCCAAAGATTACAGTCATCCTTACTCTTGGATAAGAATAGCTTATCTAATATGTACAACAATAGACCAAGCACAGGCAGTCCGGTATCAAACAGGAACCGTCTGGAAGTAGCGTTGGTAGTGAAACCGTTGTAAAGTGAGTCCCATGGTAATCAGTGGCGGTGAGCGTTGGATAACGCATTCGGCATCGAAAAAACGGCCCTTAGGGTTGCATTGTAAAGCGTGGATATGCGTTCATTGTTAAAGTGAAAAGTTGGATTACAAGGACTACCTGTAGTCTATTCAGGTCAGCGAGCCGAGAGTTGTATAATGCTGGATCATATGGCCACATAAGTCTGTAAAATTCAATCTGTTTATTTGCGTTTCGTATTGGGGGGGGGGGGGGATATTAGTTTCGATTCACATTAAATAAAGAGCAGTACAGACTACAATTCTTTTTTTTTGTCTACTTAGGATATTAGATGCAGAGGGTGGAGAGGAGAGCACGATCCACGGGAGCAAAGGAGAGGACCCAAATATATAAATATTAACTTTAATGTGTCATAAACCTAAAATCCAATGCATTTGAACGCTGTGGCGTTCTTTATAAAGGATATCCTTGACTAAAGAACGCACAAGCGTTCGAAATGCGTTAGAATTTTAGGTCTTATGACACATTAAAGTTAGTATTTGTATTTGGGTCCTCTCCTTGCTCCCGTCGGATCGTGCTCTCCTCTCCACCCTCTGCATCCACTATTACGGGAAGCTGCACATCCTGCCAGCCCAGCACCGAGGAACTGTGAGTACATGATTGCTGACAAGGGTACTTCCAATGAGACGATCGTGGGGGGGTTATTCCTACCCATTACCTGTCTTCAGGAGGTTCGTTAACCCATTATTGCTAGCTACTACTTCAACTCATCATTATTGTTTCTGGATTATCTTGGATACTAGCATTGGACTATTATGCTATTATATCTTGCATTTCTGAGCGATTCTTATCTCTATCTACTTAGGATATATATCCTTTTCTTTATTTTGTATTGAATTGTATTGTATTGTACAGTATGTCTTTATTTATATAGTGCCAAAAGTGTACTCAGCGCTTCAATGATACGTATGGTGGAGACATATTTCATGGAGCAGGTTAAAATACTTCATACATTTTTGATCAATAAGGAATACTTTCACAACTTTAGAGCAGTGTTACCAAAAAACCTTTGATACCAATTACCATTCCTAATGCACACAGCCATATTTTCTCTACCATATTAACATTTCTGCACATGCTTACAATGTTACAAGGATGTTTCACAATAACTGCCTTTTAGTTTGGCTCTTTTCTTGTTGTGATTGCAAACTTATAACATCTTCAGTCTTCATCAAATGTTAACTCAGAGTTCAATGACATTACTGAGAGGAGAGAGTGCGCAAAGCTCACAGACTTGTCATAAAAAAATAGTAGCTATTTATCATGAGAGCAAGAGTTGAGAGTCGTCATACTCCTGAAGCGCGAAGAGAGGGAGACTTGTAAAGTCTGCCCAAACTGGTTCTTTGTGTGAAGCATACACTATAAAACTCCAACCAGATCACCAGCATCTGTGATCATATCAGATGAGGAAACTAATGTCTATATTGTAATATACAATTTCCATTGAGCAATTACTTCTGGTGTATGGTTTCATTAAATGAGTTACTTGTTTTTGCTGGCCTCAAATATTTGATAGATTTCAATGTTCAAGACAATGGGCCTTATCATATATCTGTCATTGTTATACATACTATTAGCTTATTATTATTTGGGGATATTATACAGGTTATTGATCTTCTATTTCCAGACTTTTTGTATCTCTCTTTTTTAAATGGTACACATGCTATAAAATGTGGCGCAACCACTGGAGAACACTTCTTTAGAAATAACATTCTGCTTTTTTATCACTAGCCTGGGCGCTGGCCACTAAATTAAAATACTTCCGCTGTTTTTCCGATAGACAAACTTTTTGAAAGAAATTAAATTATATTTACTTACGGGCTTATTCTATATCAGCCAAAGTGGCCGATCAGGAAGTTTTCAATCGGAATTTCCAATTGACTTAATATGAAAGGCCGTACATTGTCTTACAGCAATAGAAGATGTCTTCAGGAATAGTATTTATTGGTAAATATGGGCAACATCTTCACTGACTCAGTGAATGAAAGTAATCCAGAACTCCTCCTTAGAGTATGTATGCATCTAAGGCGGTCCCGCGGGCGTTGCATCTAAGGCTTGGTCCCAGCTGCTGTTGCAGCGCCCGTATGGCAGGCGCTGCGGGGACAAGAGCCGCCCCTCAATGGGGGCCGGGACCCACTGCGAGGGGCGGCCGCCGTACTGCATGGGAGCGTTTTTCAGGCATAAATGAAAAATTGTGATCAGCTCTAGCGACAGAGTGCTAGGCCACGCCCCCGGTGTTCAGCCAATGAGGGCGAACCTGCTGGGGTGACATCATGGCTGCGCCCCCTGTCATTCCCCCTAGTCTTTTCCCTGCAGCGCACTGCAGACCAGGGAAATCGGCTGCACACGCCGCCAGCCTGGCAGGAGCGCGAGTAGCATGTGCAGGCAGACATAGCACTACATACTGTAGATTACATGCTATACAAAATACTGCCTGTTAAATCATTGCATAGAGCAATGGTTATGAACCAGGGGTGCGATGTACCTCCCGCCCCCCGCCTAGTGGGATTGAGTTCAAATGCCCGGTCACGCGGGCCAATTAGAAATAGTAACTTTCAAATTCCACCATTGTTAGTAGGCACACAGTTCCATAGCTACATACCATAGTACCAGACACTAGTATGGAAGTAAGTATCTATGCAAGCAGGGAGTCCCAGAGCTGAAATGAACCAAGTTCAGCTCTGGATACAAAACCGCTTAATTCAGTATGTATACATATATAAACTATAAATGATACTTGTATTGCTGCTTAAGACACCTTTTTTCAAAAAAAGAGTGCTGGTCATTGAAAAGACCTTTTCTACAGGGATTATATTGTATTTTTTGAAGTTTTTTGACATTGTTACTCTGGTGTGTGAAGAAAAGCAGATTACATCTGGGTCCCTTTAGTTAATCTTTTACCCTGCAAATTGGTGAGAAAGTGTTGTATTTCCCATGGTTCTACAGGAGGGAATATACAGTGTGACATGTATACATTGCCGGCATTAATGTACAGCATTAACATGGCAGTGGAATGCTACAATCAAGTTGCAGTACTGTAAATGCTGAATCACAATTAGATGGTGATCGACTAACACAACATTCAGACATAAATATGATTTATGTTCTGATGCAAGCAGATTCGAGTCCCAGCAAACAGCAGCCGCTCTCACAAATGACAGTGGTAATTTTTGTCTGGCTTGGCATTGCTATTAAAAAGTGTTCATAGTTTTTAATAGCTATAAATCCCCATTAAACCAGTTGTTGCCTAGTTAGAGCGTTAACCTCCAGAGGCAAGCCAAAGCTGCTGTTAACAACCGATAATGATGATTCAAAAAGGAATTATGGGCTTAATCAAATGATATTTCATGCAGTGCAATAGAGAAGATGGGATCTTGTAATTGTAGCCTGCCTTCAAAAGAAGTATTCATCAACAAGAAAGGCCATAATGATGAAAGAAAAGTCTTTGTATCACTTGTAGATAAAAAGGATGTTTTCTTTGGAGGATTCATTTCCAACACATGTTTAATTTTTGGCCATTATTATTATTTAAGAATTTAAATGTAACTCTTTCAGGACTGGCCCACAAAGCCTTGCTGCCATTCAGCACCGTATTGCTATTTATACAGATATATGATTAGTCTACTCAGTCAATGGTGAATCCCAGTCCACGTAAAGGCTCTTTGTACTTTTATTCTAAGTAGATTAAAGGAAGAAAAGAGAACTTCCTATTATATTTTGTTTACGTGTTTCTTCTCTCTAGTACTACTCTATCAAAGTTGATGAGCAAGAAATGAATACAGATGGTCCAGCATTACTTTCTGCATTCCTGTATTTAGGCCCTGATTCACTAAAGCATGTTAAGTTTTGCCATGCCTTATAACCCCCATTCACTTGAATGGGAAATGAAGAAGCCTAAAGTATATAGCACCTTTAGTGCATCTGGGCCTCAGTCATGATCACAATGTGGCGAACTAATGCCAGTAGGTTCAACAACTAGCTTAAACAGTTCATTTATAACACAAAGTCAGTGAAAGACTTTTCCTGATGCTGCTTCACCCGTGCAGTGAGAAGTCTGTACCAACTATAACCTAAGTTCGTACAAGACAAGAAAATTAAAATAAAAGCCGGTGTGAAAAGTTTTAATTAATGAGACTATTCGTTAAAGATCCTGTGTGGTGAAAAAACACTTTAAACTTTTTAAACTGTGTCACCATTGCATTTTGTAAACTATGTTATGAAGGACGCATATTATACAATAAGACTTGGATTGATAGCGCACAAAAAAAATTCCAAGGAGACACAATTGCCCCTTCATCCCCAAAAACACATTTTGAAAGTGTGCAGCACGTATGTAAGTGAGTGATACATGAAATATATGTCTTCCAGAAAAAACAAGGCATCTCCTGTCTATTCTGGACGTACCAGAAGCACCAGATTTTGAAGAATTACCGGTCAATTCTGAAACTCTACTGAATTCATTTCATAGTCATACATTAATAGAATTAGTTGATTATACCAAAATATGGATTGACCTATGTGCTGGGCCCTTAAAAGCAGATATTTATTTTTTATTTGGGCCTTTTCCATTACACTGTCCAACATAAAAGGTAAGTAATCCAGCAAAACAAGGGGGAATTTATATAACTGGGACTCTCCAATGCAGAAGTGAGGTATTTTCAGTGACGGACGCCACCGGTTCTAAGAAATGACCGGTGAAGATGCTCATGTGAGGAAACATGATGCCGCCGTTTGTGACCAATAGGAACCTGCAATGTCATTGTGTGCCACAAGCTATGACTTATTCTCTACTGACTCGCAGATTCCCTCGTGATTTGGAGGCCATACTGTTTCTCCACGAAGGGACTTAGATCCAGTCATCCGAGAGCTGGGAGTCCTGGAGCATGAAAATAGCATGATTCAGCACATGCCTCTAATTATGCAAAAATAGAGATTGAGGAGAAAAAAAAATTCCCAGGTGGGATTGCTTTAAAGAACGTTTAGAAAGGTCAAACCCACAATACCCATTTTTTATTAATATATTATCAATTATTATCTATGGTGCACTATACTATGGTGACATTTGTAATTCCTATTGAATTTCTTATATAGGGGATATAAAAATGAGAGAGAAAAAAAACAGACATGAATTAAGTAGAAACAGCTGTGTTAGTCCAGTTGCGTAGATAGTGCAGAGAAAATGAGTAAAAAAAAAGGTATCACCTAATACTGAAGTACTCAAAAACAGGACAGAAACTCAGTAGGTGTTTTCTGCGCTAAATGTGCTAATAAAAGAGGATTTTGGGTCATGTTCTTAGCGTCAATCTATAAGAGGGTCTAGGTATCAACGTAGAGAAAAGCGGGTTCTGTTCTGTGGAGAGAGCTGGCATATGCAAGAACAGTTTGCTGCGGCACTGCAGATGTGGAGGCATTTTGGACAAATAAAAGTAAAAAAGAATGTGCAGAGAGATGCAGGTCTATGAGCCAGATGCCCTATGCTCCATTAGGTTATTTAACCTAACATTAACCTAAAAAATCATTAGGTTAATCATAATGCCTAGCACTAAAGCAAATAGCCCAACGTTAACCCAGTTGATACTCCCATAATAACGTATGGCTATTCTTTTTCCACGTTAGTGCTAATGATATGCAAAAGGGGTGTCCCCCTAACATCGCATGTCCACTAAAGGCCGTGCCGCCAGGATTTAACCTGAAGTTTATACCAGGTGGTGTTAGCTACATCCAGACCCGGAAATGGGTTTTGCTTGAGAGGAAAGGAAGAGAGATATGCAAAGTATATGTAATGACATATTAGCAAATATCCCAAGTATGACAGAGGATGGGGGAGAGGGAGGATGGGTGGAGAGGGAGGAGAGGGGATGGGGGGAGGGAGAGGAGGAGATGGGAAAATTGTAGACTTGTGCCACTGCCGATTGTTTTGGGAAAAATAAAATGGGAAAAGAATGATGCAGAAAGACGCAAGAATTTTCTTATTAGGAAGTTTTCCATTTTTTTAATTGGGGCGGGGCAGGGGGCGAAGTAGCTTTTTTGGGTGGAGAGTAGCATTATGTGTAATTTGTCAAGCAGGTGTGTGTGCATGTGTGTGCGAGTATGTGGTGTGTATATATTATATTATATATATATATATATATATATATATATATATATATATATATATATATATACATATTACAGTATATCTCAAAAATAAATAGATGATACCGTTCGTGGCTAACGAAATGCTTTTATTTGTGCGAGCTTTCGAGATACACTGATCTCCTCTTCCGGCGTGTTACAATGAATGAAGCAAAAGGTACACATATATATATAATATAATTATATGTAGAGGTATCAGTACCGTGTTAGCCGAGCTTCAATAATCAAAAAATAAAATAGATGATACCGCTCTGTGGCTAACGAAATGCTTTTATTTGTGCGAGCTTTCGAGATACACTGATCTCTTCTTCCGGCGATACACGGGGGAAGGACAAACACAGTAAAATTCCAAGAGGCACTGTTTTTAAGTAATCCTTGCTTCATTCATTGTAACATCGCCGGAAGAAGAGATCAGTGTATTCGAAAGCTCGCGCACAATAAAAGCATTTCGTTAGCCACAGAACGGTATCATCTATTTATTTTTTGATTATTCATATATATATATAATCATAAGCCTACCAAAATAAGTCGGGTAGTGCCTACATTTGACCTAAAGTTAACCTTATGATAATGAGTATTAACAAAGTCCGCTGTTCTGCTTATTATTAGCATAGTTGAAACCCGTGTAAGCTCGGGAAAATAGTTGTACCTATTTAGGTAACTGATGTTATTGTCCGATTAAACAGAGCTTAGTGCACTGGCCCTGTGACATATATCTCATTATAATCTGTAACTAAATGACCCTTTTCAAGAGAATATATAAGTATTTTACGTGTATTTTGTCATATGGATGTAGCATTGGGCTTCTCAGTTGTTGTTGCATACATTTGCCACGCTCGATAGCTTCCTTTTTGAAAATATACATATATATTTTGTGGGGGCTCGGGGGTTCCCCAAAAGAGCTGGTTGGGGTTCTGTGTGTTGTTGTTAACTTATTTTCAGCTGTCTCAGCTGTTGGAGGTTAGTGGCTCCTCCTTCCCAGGATTTAAGCGCCCCTCCCCACTTCCCAAGTCAGCAGGTCTTTCACATTCTACATGGATATAGATCCAATGTTGGTCTTTTCTCCTTCCTAATAGAGGTAAATGCGACATTTTAATCCAATAGAGGTATATTAGTATGTATTGGTAGTGTTAGGACACAGGCTTACAATGCTTTGGCCAAAAAGGGTTAAACTAGATGACCCTTTTTCAAGAGAATATAGAAGTAAAGTTTGACTGTGTATTTTTGTCATATTGGATGTAGCATTGGGCTTCTCTGTTGCTTGTTGCATAAATTTGCCACCCTCAATAGCTCTCCTTTTTGACACTTATATACAAATATTATTTGTGGGGCTCAGGGGTTCCCAAAATGAGCTTGCGGGGTTCTGTGTGTTGTTTGTTTACCTATTTAGGTAATCTGATGTTATTTGTCCTGATTTAGCAGAGTTTAGTGCACTGGCCCTGTGATAAGATATAGATATATATTATATTATATATATATATATACAGCATACCCCGATTACGTACGCAATGGACCCGGAGCATGTATGTAAAGGAAATGTCTTAAGTGAAGCACTACCCTTTTCCCACTTATCGATGCATGTACTGTACTGCAATCGTCATAAACGTGCTTAAGATGTAAGTAAATAGCCATGTGTAACAGGCTCTATAGTCTCCCCGATTGCGCACAAGTCTTCGGTACAGGTAAGGAGCCGGTATTGCTGTTCAGGGCGTGCTGACAGGCGCATGCGTGAGCTGCCGTTTGCCTAATGGGCGATATGTACTTACTCAGCGAGTGTACTTAAAGTGAGTGTCCTTAAAACCGGGTGGATGCCTGTATAGATATATAATTATATATTATATATAGATATATATATATATAATATATAATATATATATATATTATATATATATATATATATTACAGTGGTTGACAAATAGCCCAAAAAATACTATCGCCACCTAGTACCAAACGTGTGCTGCTGGGCCAATATTTACTCGCCCGGGGGTTAAATCCACTCGCCAGGGGCGAGCAAATGTATATGTTTGTTCGAACACTGTATATATATATATATTATATATATAAATATATATATATTTATATATATATATATATATTATACAGGCAGTCCTCGTTTTACAACGCTTCGCTTTACAACGATGGCTTATCAACGCTATGCAATGCATACCTATATTCATTTTTACAACGCCAAATGGCTTATCCAACGCTCTTACGAGCTTTGCAACGTTGTGGTATGTGTGTATATATATATACACATTCACATAAACAACGTTGCAAAGCTTCGTAAGAGCGTATATATAATATATATACTATAATATTATATTTATTATCTATATATATATTATTTATATGATGTTATATATATAATCAGTATTAACACTATATAATTTATGTGTGTGCTGCATATCTTATTGCCTCGCATAAAATATTTGGTGTTTTTAGTGTTAAAAATGCCTTCAGGAACGGAACCTTTCATTTAAACAGTGTTCCTATGGGGGAAAACGTGTGCTTTACAACGTTTCGCTTTACAACGCCATTTTGAGTAAACGCATTGTGTCGGATAACCGGGACTGCCGTATATATATAATATTTATATATAGATATATATAATTATATATATATCTATATGATTATAAGTATATATATATCATTATAATCTGTAACTCCTCCCCAACACGTCCTACTGACACTCCCCAAGGTGCAAACTGGGGCAGGCAGGGCAGCAATGGATACATTTGATGCATGCTATAGGTTCAAAATGAAAATGCCCTGGTTTGGTCCAGAGTTGCCTTCTTATAAATAGACCCCATAAAACATTTGCTGCTGTAGTACCTGTAGTATATACACCCAGGAATACTGCATCTTATTAGTTCAATGCAAGTTCAATGCAAGAAGTAACTTGATGAAATATAAAAATAAACCTAATCCAAACTGTAATACATACAAAAGGAAAACCATGCGGAAGGCGCATGAATCCTACATGGCCAATACTTGAATGTGTTCTTTACTCTAGTTTAATTTGAGAAAAAAATAACATGTACTGTAGAATATTTCCCATTTCTACTACCAATTCAATTTATTTAAAGTCCTAAGCATACAGCATGTATTTTTATTAATATATATTGACTTATGGAATGTTTTTTTATTTAACCCTTCAAAAAAAATGGGTCAGACCTAAAAGTGAAGGTCTCTAAGGTTGTGCTTAGATAAACTCTCTGCATTATGGAATAAAGTGAGAAAAAAAAAATCTCTGACAGTCAAATGCCACACTTTGTATGAGGAAAAGCTTTTACTGGAATCCAAGCAGTTTCATTTACAAAAGAGCAGCTGTTTCTTGAGAAAGACCATAACACATCTCCTCTTATGCAGCTCTCGGTTTTCTTTTATAGCAAGCGGTTTAACGGACGTATGTCCTCTACACCTACATTTCTGTGGTGGGCTCTGAAGGGATCCAAGATATCTGTGTATTACTGTCATGTGTTTTCCAAAAAGCACTTGATCATATTTTACTCTGCTACAAGTTTGCCTTTGAAACCAAACTACCCCTATTAATTTAAAAATGGTTGTTATTATCTAAAGAGCAAATATAGTACTGTATTTCAGCAATGCAAAGTAGTAAATCTCATGTTGAGAACCCCGTATTGATGACTGAAGTTTGAGTAATGGCTCATACAGAAGTACCCGTCTTAAATGTTATCTTTCTTGAGGAACAAAGTAGAGCTCATTATCAACCATAGATATTCATTTCACAGAGAGAGAAAGAGAGAAAGAGAGAGAGAAAGAGAGAGAGAGGGAAATAGAGAGAGGAAGAGAGAGAGAGAGAGTGAGAGAGAGAGAAAAGCACACTCCCCTAGTGCATTATCTTATGATGCAGATGAAATAAAATGTATTTAAATAAATGTAAGGTAGATAATACACACTTACAAGACATAAAGAGTAAAATTCACATAAAGGTATCTTTACACACAGACTCCTGGTACAGATCAGCTGAGATGGATGGGAGATGGTAACGGTCTCGCCTCTTTCAGCTGATCAACTCGAGGTGCCAGAGGCAATCTCGGTATACAGGAGTCCCTTAGTTAGCAGAGGAGCACCACACACACTACGTGCTTGCACGATGACGTCACAGTTCTACGCGTTTCCTCAGTGCTTGCTTGCGGTGTGTGTAGGGGTGTGTGTTATGTAACCTTCCTCGGCACTCGAAAGTCTACGTAAGTGCTGCACACGTGGACGCAGCATGATGAAGCAGGGACAGCTGCAGAGAGGAGAGAGCTGCAGATGCCGGTGTCGTCGCGCGGTGAAATGTTATAATGTGGTCTCATTCTGTTGACCCTGAGGACCAGGTTATAACAGGGTTCAGCTGTACTAAGGCAACCAAGCAGACGTATCTCCCCAGTTTAGGAGGGAGAGTTACCAGGGAAGAAGTATAGAGTAACTTTATGATTTGCCGCCAGTTAATATGTCTAATGTGAATTATGTCCTTGTATGGCGAGCCTTATAAACAGATGTTAAATAAAGCTCTTGTTTGTACTATAAAAGTTCCTGGTGCCCATCCTTATTCTATCTGCATATCCACACAGCCTACATAGACTCAGCACCCTGAACAAGTATGAGAATTCGGTTAATTTTGATTATTCCAATGTATATCGTTCAACTCAATATAAACGTCTTTAGGGCAAGGAGGGTTACATTTGCTTTAAAGTATATTATCTATTGCATAGTGAATAATCATGGAGGATTTTTAAATGTTGTGAGAATTTCTCCTCCCTTCCATAAAAGTACATAACTTGGCTTTAAAGAACATTTTGCTTAAAATAATTAATTTCAGCATTTCCACCATGTGCTATTGCTCAAATAAATTTATGTGAACATCATAATGATATTCAAGAAGGAAGTGACTCAAAGCTTGGACTAAGTTCCTAAATGGTCTAACCCCAGGGCTCTACAATAATATGCTAAGAACAATCACAAACAGACAAGCAATACACAAACATTTTGTGCTGACTGTAAGAACTATTCCAACAACTCAACAAATGACTAAATTCTCTACTCCGAATTCCAAGGTATACAGCCATTGTGAATATATTTTTTGCAGTTTTAGTGTTGTCTCCAGGGAATTAGCGTTCCAAATCTATTTCATTTAAGGTAAAATCAATCTCCTGTTAAGGAATTATCAACATTGTGCAGGGGATCTATGACATGTTGAAATCTATATTCCACCCAGTCTGCAGACACAGATATAGTAAAACGAACATTAGTTTTGATTTATACAAGGGCAATAATGAACACAACAAGTGTGGGGCATAGGAGGCTTGAGGAGTACAATGGTTGCTTTGAAGTGCTACTCCTTTTCAGCAGCCAATTTTGTTTTAATTTGATGAAACATGACCTGACTCAAATTGAACTGTTTGCATCTGCTATTTAAACTGTTTTGTATCTTATTATTAGGAGTTCCAAAAGCTTGTTGAGAGTTCCAACCCTCTTTAGCTTTGGGCCAAAAACAGGTTTGCGGTTTTTAAATAGGCTGTGAAAGGAATTCTTGTCCTGTAGGTAGTGTCGTTGAGTAGGAGAAGCATATATATATAGCAAATGGAAATATAACTGTATGCTCATTATATATATATATATATGGTTTTCCATGGGAGGGCAGAGGTGGGTATTTCAGCAGGTGCTACACTATTCAGGAAGGTATCTCAGGAAACAGGGGTTCCCCGGAGCTGAAATTAATGTGTTTCATCACCAGAGACCCCCTGCTCCCCATCTATCTAAAAAGAAGGGGGTGGGAAAAAGTTGGAAGAACTGCTGCTTTAAATCATATAGGCCCTACACGTCACTTGTGCAAACGGAAATGGCAGCCATAGTTTTTCTGACTGCAAAATAATGTAAACATTTCCAAAAATCAACTAAAAGAAAAAAGTTTTTTTTTTTTTTTTTTTATACATTTGTGTGTTAAAGAGTAATATCACCAATGGCTTATACAATTAATTATTGTCAGGTTTATTTTATAGTTGCAAAATATTCTCTAAAACCCCAGTTTTACTCAAAGACTAAAGTAGACTAAACTATTCTTGGATTATCCTGATTGGCATTTTGGATCCTTTAATTTGTTGTTTACTTATATACATTTTTTTCTTCAATTCAGTGCTTTCTTTTGATCATAAATACGAGCTACAAAACTATTTAAGTAATCCTTTCATAAATGTGATAAAGCTCCCTAAAAAGACTTGTTTATGCAAAGGCTTGCTGGTAATTAAGTTTTACTCAGCAAGATTTCATTTATCTGCTTGTGTTTTTTTTTTTTTTTTTTAAGACTGTTTAAAAGCTATGCAAATCCTCTTTTACTTTTAACCGTGTTGTTCTTCCATTAAAAAAAAATAATAATAATAATAATAATTATGGCTTGTCATTTATAGTCGAGATGTAAAACCAAGGATTGTTGCAACTTCTGATTAATGGTTTGCAGTAATTGCTATGCATCCGACAGTACATACTTTAAGTATTCTACAGAGTAAAGCTTACTATTTACACCAGGTGAATTAGAGAAGAAAAGAAAACAGATCATGAAAAAGGGAAGTCTGCTCTAATTGTATTAATTTCTATCTTTAGCTCCTTTGTTGAATAACCACTCAAGTGCTAAAAGAGTTTGTAAAGGATTCTGGAATACGTTCTGTTAGAATGCTGGATTGACATTAACATGATTACCATATTATTCACTTTATTTCATATACAGTAGTGCTTTTTCTCCTAATAGGAGTCAAAGTGCAGGATACAGGCAGCCCCTGTCCAGATGAGTTTAAAATCTATGTTTTTGGTTCATGCAGCACAGAAAGATAAAGTGATTTGCCCAAGGTCACAAAGAGCTGACAGTTGACAGGATTTGAACCAGGTTCCCCTGCTTCAAATCAGTGTCGCTGTTATCAGTCAGTGCTTTTACTCACTGAACCACTCCTTCAGCCCTCACGTCAACCAGCAATAGTGTGCCCCTTTACTTTGCAGTATTTTGTCACTCCAAGTACCGTGGATGTTAGTGCCTTCAATATACTGTAGTTTCAGGGCATGGAAACAGATGGAAGCAGTACACTAATACTGATGTTTAAAGTTTATTTAATCATATTTTGTTATAAATATAGTTCTTTATGGCATATTTAAAGTTGCAAATAGTTTGAGTAATTTCATTTGGACAGCATTTTATTAATCAATAACAAATAAATATCTGGAAAAAATAGTGCGAGTACACAGAATCCTATTTTGGCACACTCCTTACATTTGAATAAAGTAGTTATATATTTAAACCTTCTTGATTCTTCAGTGACTTTATGGCGTCTGATGTCACTGCCTCATTAGAATACCCGACGCGCATTTCACTGATCAGACTTCTTCCAGAAGAAGCTGAAGTGATCAGCGAAACGCGCGTGTCAGGTATGCTGAGGCAGTAATGTCAGACACCATGAAGTCTGTGAGGTTCTGAGAGTGAAGAGGACAGCAGCAGAAGGGTACTCACACACTGCCCTCCACATACAACCCGCTAGGTATTATTCTGAGCAGTGTACTAACAACATTAGGCTGAGTGAGCTCTACCTCTTTCAGTCCAATATAGGACTGTCTACCCTAATCCCTAAATTTCCCTTTTTTTATTTTTACAACTACTCAAACTGTTAGCCAGAATTACGCATGAGAAGGAATTCAATCTAAGGGATTTACCCTGAAGGGTCCCCCATCACTATAAAAGTACATTTAAATAGGGACATGTCCCTGGATTGAGCAGGAACTTTAACTTTAATTAACTTTATTAATATTCAATTAACAAATAGTTTGGGATAATTTTATTTGAGTCTAATTTTATGATGTCAGAGCAAGGTTATTTCAGTGAAGTTGGTTGCCATTTTTTATATATTAGCAGATATTTATCAACCAAAAACGTTTCTTTGTATAATAGGGGGTTCATGCAAAGGTATCAAAAGTGGCAATTTCCCATTAGGCTCGTTAGGCCCAGGCCAGCAAAATTTTGGGGTGGCAAAAATGTCCACCCCCATATACTTTTGACGCACTCTCTGGCCTATTGGGCCTGATGGGGAATCACTCAGCTGTTGCGGCCGCCTCCTAACCTGCCGCTCTCCTCCTCCTGAACCGCATTAATTTCAGTCCCGGGGACCCCTTGCTTCCGGAGATATTTACCTCCATAGTAGGTAGTGTTAGCCACTCTCTTCAGCTACCAGGGATCGCGTGATGGCGGAATTTCAAAGCTCCTGCGAAGTGCAGGCCAATAGGAAGCTGTGATGTCATCATGTACGCCTTCCTTTTGGCCCACCTGACGTGGGAGCCTTGAAAAAGTACAGCGATACGGACACCCCCTTTGGAGGTAAATGTCTCTGGAAGCAGGGGATCCGCAGAGCTAAAATGAATGAGGTTCAGCTCCGGAGAGACCCCCTGCTTCAAACCCATGGTAAAAAATTGATTGTTTGGATTGCACCTTTAAATAGCTAGCTGAGCTAGGGCACATACGCAATGTTTTGCTCAACATGTGGCTGAAAGCTTACTCATTTGGCAACATAATGGGGAATGGTAAAACTTTTAGCAGGGAATGAAGTTGGGAGAGACCATTAAAAATTAGCAAATGCATTTTGTACAGTTGCACAACTCATATATAGGCAGGAGAATGTTCTACAGACTTCCTAGAAAAAGTGCATTGTCAGGGTGTCTTTAAATATGTGAAGGGTGGAGAAGGGTCTAACTTGGCGTGGATGGGACTTTCATAAGTGAGGTGCTGCCCAGAAACAAAAGTGGTAGAAGAAGAAGGTGATGGTGGAAGAGGAATGCAGGAGGGATTGGAGATTAGGTCTGAGATGTACTGTAAGGCCTGGGACATAGTGAATTAGTGATGGCGGAGGCGCGCTGAGGCTCAGGGAAAGCGGTGCTTTCCCTGGCCTTACACAGCACGCCGTCTGTGGGCGTGTCGGGGGCGGGTCTGGGGGCGGGCCAGTGATGTCACGGAACTGGTTCGCCCTCATTGGGCGAACTGCTCACGTGACCGGCCCTGCGCTCTGGCGAGCGCCAAATTTGAAACCTCCGTGAGACACGCGCTTCCCCAAGCGTGCGGGTGCGTGCGCGAGCTCCTGCTAAAGCCGCTCTCATTGCGGCTGCAGGGGCTCAGTGCCGAGCAGCAGCATGCCTCAGCACGGGTCAGCGCATAAGCGCTGACCATGCCCGAGGCCTAAGGAGGGTCAGCATTGTGTAAAGATTTTTACAAGAGGATTAGAATCTTGAATTTGATTTTGAAAAATAGGCATAGCCCACGTAAGCACATGCATTCGGTTGGTGGCTGGGAAATAGTGTTGTGTATGAGATAAATGAGCCTACAGTAGCTACTGTATGACTGGCTCTTCTAACACCTTGTCATTTCTTTGCTTCTGACAGATTTGTGAGAGAAGCTCCAGTTAGGGAGTGATGACAGAGAAATAGATATATACTAAAGTGAACTAAATAACATAGATTCCCTTATTTTACCTTCAACAACACAACTGCTTTCCATGTCAAAGGCAGTGGATGTATAGCATCTTTAATATGGGAAACCATGCATTTATTACACAGACTAGAAGTGCCAGTTTCTTACTTTAAAGTACATACTTTCATATAATCCTTTAAACATTTTTAACTTAAATATTATAGTTTTATAAAAAGAAGGAACTAGGTATTTTTGCACTGAGGCAAGTTCCACCAACTGTGCCTCCCCCCCCCCACACCCCATATATGTATTGCTCCTCCATTTATTTCTCCCCCTAACCCACCCATTTCTTGCTTCCCCATCATCCCTCCAGCCCATCACTCCTCCACCCATTTCTTGCTCCCCCACCTCCCCCCCCCCCATTTCTTGCTCCCCCCCCCCCCCTCCACCCATTTCTTGCCCCCCCACCTCCCCTCCACCCATTTCTTGATCCCCCACCTCCCCTCCACCCATTTCTTGCTTCCCCACCACCCCTCCCTTACTCCCCCATCACCCCTCTACCAATTTCTTGCTCCCCCTCACCTCTCAGCTACAGTCCCCAGTCCCTACCTGTTGGCTATGCCCCCCTTTGCTGCCTCCATCCTACTCCTTCCTCTGCCATCCTGCTTCTCTTCCGCCGACCTGACCTGTGTCCCCAAAGTGGCCGTGCCCGGGGCAGCTGCCCTGCTCAACCTCCCCTAGTTCTGCCACTGGGTTTATAATTAGCTTTGCCATGTAACATGTATACAAATGTAGCATCTCTCTCAGTACATACTGAAGAAGCCACATGAATGGTTCTTAATGCTTTAATTTCTAAATACCACTTAAAAGGAAGCATCTCTATTGAGAAATTGTTATTGAACATTGCTTAAGAAAATTACGTGTTGTAGAGTATTGCATAGTTAATAATTTTTTTCCCTTAATATAATTACTATATATCATACAGTACACGATGCATTAGAACCCTGTTGGATCCCCAGTACTGACATCTGCCAGTTTATAGGCAGCTTGGACCCCTGCTATGCACATTGAGGACCTGCAGAGATGTGCTGTTTCACAAGCAGCATAGCAGATGAAACAATACACAGCAGGGGCTGTAAATGCATCTTTATTTTACCATTACGTCTTATTACAGGGGGTCAACACTCTACTCTGCTTACACTAGCAATATTAACCATTTCAATGCTGGGTAGTGCCTGTAACACATTGCTTTGCTATTTTTTTTATATAACAATTCCTTTGGCAGCTGCAGGATTTAAACATATACCCGGAATACACCCTGGAATGTACCTCTTGTTTCCTGTGTCCTGCATGCTGTATGTTATATGTTACAGCCACCTATTATCACTACAATAATTAAATTAAAAAAAACATAACATTTTACAGTAGAAAGGATGCTGTTTTTAAAGAAAAAACTCGGGTATTTTTAATTTTTATCTTCAGTCTTTGTTTAATTTCTAAGTAAGAAATATTGTGTCTGGGACTAATTTACGCAGTGTTTGGTTTTCGTCAAACATAACGTTTCTCATTGAGGCCAAGAAGTTCCACATTCGACTCGTCTGTCCAGAGAACATTGTTCGATAAGTCTTGTGGGTCATCTATGTGGTCTTTGTTGAGCTTCAGATGGGCAGCAATGTTATTTTTAGACCGCAGTGGTTTCCTCCTATCTATCCTTCCACGAACACCATTCTTGTTCAGTCTTTTTCTGATAGTTGAATCATGAACACTCACAATAGCCAAGGTGAGAGTGGCCTGCAGATCCTTGGATGTTACTCTGGGGTTCTTTGACACTTCCTGGAGGATTTGCTGGTTTGTTCTTGGAGTGATTTTGGTAGGACGATCGTTCCTAGGTAGAGTGACTGTGTTCCTGAACATTTTTCATTTGTAGACTGTCTGACAGTGGAGCGCCAAATCATTAGAAATGGTTTTGTAACCTTTTCTAGACTGATGAGCATTAATATCTGCTTTTCTGAGGTCCACATAGATTGCTTTTGATCGTGGCATGACGTGTTTCCACACACCTTTATAGTGAAGACCAAACTCACAAAGTTTCTGATCCTTATAAGCAGTGGTTGACAAATCACCAAAAAATCTACTCGCCACACAAAAAAATCTACTCGCCACCTAGTACCAAACGTGTGCTGCTTGGGCCAATATTTACTCGCCCGGGGGTTAAATCCACTCGCCCGGGGCGAGCAAATGTATAGGTTTGTCGAACACTGCTTATAAGGAGGGGCCTCCCAAACTCACACCTGAAGATCTACCTAATTATTTAAACACCTGATTCCAATTATCCCCTTTAATTTAGCTGATAAAACCAGGGTTTCACTTACTTTAGCACATACCCTGACTTTTAATCACTCATGGTCTAATTCATACATAATTTTGTATAAAAAGACATGGAATTGGTTAATATAAACCCTATTGGATATTTAATAAAAGACTGGATTTGATTCAAGAAGGTTATCATGGAAAAACTATTAATTTTCCGTAATTATCAAACTTTTTTTCGCCACCACATGTATATCTTTATTTATACAGCGCCATCCATGTACATAATACTTTTACAGCAGTAATACTATTGACATATTATAACACATAATGGGAATAAGCGCTTCAGACATAAAAGTAACAATAGGAAAAGTAGTCACAGCCCTGAAGAGCTTACAATCAAAGTGTTAAGTAGGGAGAACTTACAGAGACCGTAGGAAGGTGTTCGGGTAAGTGTGTCTGCAAGGGGCCAAGGTTAGTACATATGAAATGTATAGTATCAGCCAGCAGAGCGACCCATATGCTTAGTTAAAGAGGTGGGTTTTAACAAAAGGTCCTAAAGATAGAGAAAGGGCTTGTCTGATATTGAAGGGAAGGGCATTCTAGAGGTGTGGGGCAGTGAGTGATAAAAGTTTTAGGCTGGAGAGGACTTTAAATACAAAAGGGGTACACAGAAGACATCCTTTTATTTTTGCAAAAAAGAGAAGTTTTGCAATGTCCTTGTAACTAGATCTAATTTTTGGAGTGCCATCAATGTAAACATTTCTTCTCGTCTAAATTGGGATGAAGAACTCCCATCTTGTTGAAACTGCACCGCATGCTCAAGCAGAACTCCATTTTGTGTTTATGACACACAATGTGAGCCTCACTTGCACACACGCACGCACACACACACACACACACACACACACACACACACACACACACACACACACACACACA
>WSYH01010393.1:0-23357 GCA_036426205.1 Ascaphus truei | reverse complement strand
AATTAAGGTCTCCCTGTTATTGTAGGACATCCTGATCACTACAGTAGAGATGGGAAATTCCTATTTGGAAACATCTACTTAATGTCTCACTTGTAAAAAAAATTTTCACACTGTTTGTTCTTTTTTATAATTGTCGACCCATGAAAAGTTTCTGTTTCTAGATTCTTCATTGACACAGTTGGTCGTTATGAGGCATCAATTTTAAAGGATAATTCGCCTCATATTGGTCCATTTTTGGAGGCATTGACAGGAAATATTCCCTGTTCAATCAAGATTCAACGTAATGTTAATATCTGTTATTCAACTTAAACTCATTTATTATTGAGATTTTTATCTTGTCGGTTTTTAATTACTATACTTAAATTATTGTCTATGAGCATGCACTTCCTTTTTTCTGTGTTGTTTTTTTTGTTTATCTAAATTTGTGGTACCCCTTGGTTCCCTTGAAGCTGCCACTTTATATTTTCTGCAAGCAATTGACAATTCGTTATATTGACTAAATGGATGCTACACAAACACTTTTTGATTTAATATGTACCTTTATTTTTTTGTGAACACATTGTCATTTAACACATCATATTGCACTTTATTATAATACACTTCATACACATTTATCATACTGAAGTGAAAATTATACATTTATAATTCGTCAACACTAATTGACCGTTTTATATAATTAGTGGAGTGCTGATGTTTTCTTATTTACACAGTCTGTACAGTATATTCATACTGTATGTGCATATGTGTGTTTGGAGATAGGGAGGGGGAGAGGAGGGAGGTGACGCGAGGAAGGAGAGAGAGGGAGGGAGAGAGGGAGTGGGAGGTAGGGAGAGCGAGAGGGAGGGGACGGAGAGGGAATAGGGAGGAGGGACGTAGAGAGGGGTGAAGGGATTGACGTAGGAGGACGGACGCCGGAGGGAGGGGAGGGACGGACGCTCTCTTTCCTTCTTTCTTTCCTGTTCTTGCTCTTTCTTTCTATTCCTTTAGTTCTGTATCTCGGTATCTCTTTTGATTTCGTGGGGAGTACTTTTTTTTTCACCTTGGCACCCACCTTTTGTTTCGGTGTAATTTAATGTTTAATCCGCCAACCCTTAAAAGTCGGAAATTTAAATTTAAGGTTTACACCAAGTAGTAAGAACACTCTTATACAGAAAACATACACACAGAAACCTATTCGATGGATGCATCAGGGTCACTAGACAAACATGTACGAAGAGAAAAGAGATCCCTGGAGCTATAAGGGGAGGGCGCATGGACTTAAGGCCACGGGGCCCCTCCCCTAATAGCTGTGTCAGGTTAGGTGTCGGAGGCTTTAGAGGTTTTTAAGAAGGGAGAAATGGATCTTACTCCCTCTTTCTGCCGTGTCCTATTAAAGAGAAAAAGTTCTCTGTTGGAGTGACTGTTCCTGTTCGTGATGGCAGCACAGCGAGGATTAAGAGAGGTCCGGGCAGTCGGATATGTCGGGGGGGAATTTGTGCATGTGGGAGCTGCAGAAGAGGCGAGCGCCCGATCTGGGAGTGGGCTGCTGTTCCTTGTCTTTGGCGGTTAGTCAGTGTTCGCCGCTGGAGGAGCGGAAAGGGGGGGGGGGGAACTGGTAGGGAGAGAATGTGGGGAGGGGTATACCAGAACATGGGGATATAAGTAGGGTTGTGGTCGAAGGGGCGAGGGAACACGATGAGTACTTCGCGGATAGTGAAGGTCGAAGGGAAGCTGGTGGGGGCTCCGATAAGGGGATGTGGTCGAAAGAAAGAAATGTAAGTTCAATAAGGGAGAGGAAGTCCGAAGGAAGTGAGGCCATGTAGAACGACAGTTAATGAGATACAAAAGACAAGGAGGAGGATGGAGACGCAGACAAGTGCGGGAGTGAAGGGTACAAAGAGTTCCGACGTACACAATGAAAAATAAAGCAAAAATACTCAGAAGCGTGGTCAAAGCGGGGAGGGTCCAGGACAGAGTATAAGTAAGAGGCACGGAGTCGTTCGAGGTTTTCGGTAGCAAAGATGGGAGTAATCGTGGGAGGAGACAACAGAGTGGATCAGGGTTCGAGTAAAGAGTGGGGGGGGAAAACGTCGGACTGAGGGGGAGCGTAATTTGTTAGGTACGGAAGCCACCAGGGGCAACTGGGAAATGAGAGACATGTTCTCGTATGTCCCTCGAAGAGGTAAGCGTGTGCCTGAACGGAGAGTTCAACCAGAATAGTGGGAAGGAGTATAGATAGGAGATAGGACGTGTCCTAAAACAGTAGGTGGGCGGGAGGGAATAAGGTAAATCCAGTTCCCATTTCTTTCTCTCTTCTACCCTTTCATGGGTCTCCAAGCCTTTTATCATCTTTTTCTGCCTTTCTTGTTTCTCGTAAGTTGCATTTTCAATGGTTTCCGTTCGGTGTCGAGCAGGTCAACTACATTAGAGGCCGATGTAATCCCGGTAAGGAATAGGAGGGAAAGGGCAGATACCCCCTTAACGAACAATACCGAAAAGCCAAGTGGCAAAATTAGGCGAGGGAGGGCGGGTAGTCCTTATAATAAAGTGCTTAAGGGAATGCGGGAGGGTAAATGGCAGGAGGCCACAGGGATACCGGATAAGGAATAGTTCGGGATGCCGGGCTATGGCGAGCTTTGGCGACAGCACAAGGCGCCAGGTAGGGTACCAGGGCCCTTGGAATAAGAGCGGGACAGCAGGCAAGGACACAGCACGCAGAGAGGAGTGTGGCTCCAGAGGGTTGGCCTAATCGCCATTATGTTATGAGGGCGAAGCAGGAGGCAGGTTGATTGACGCCGGACCGCGCTAGAGTATTGACAAGTGCCAGCAAGGAAACAGTTTTGTGGGCGCGCCGACTCCATCTCCACTGAGGCTAGTTATTCAGGACGGAGGGCAGTGGACAGCAAGAGCCTTCAGGGCCGCTCTGACGAGAGTACGGTAGTAAGCCCAAAAGGGGCAGTTCAGGGGGACAAGAAACAAATCGAGGAGTCGTAGGGATGCGATGAGGGTGGCGAAGGTGGTGCAGTAGGAGGGGTAGGCCATGAGAGGGGTGCGGGGAGGGGGTGTCAGCTTTCCACAGACCACGAGCAGGATTGATTTAAGGTTGGACAGGTGGGTGGGATGGATTAGTAGGGTATTGGGGGTGTGCTAGAGAGTGTGGGAGGCGTGCAGATGGGGGTTCGGCTCATGGGATCGATGTATAGGGTTTTCTTGCATTGTGGGAACAGAAAGGTAAGGCGGTTGTGGTATTGGATAGGGGGCCGAATTGTGGCTTGGGTATGGGGGCAGGCCGAGGCGAATGACAGGGTTGTTACAGCAAAAGCGTCAGGGGAAGAGTGTTCCACGTTCGTGAAGCACTCCTCAGGGGTGAGCCGTATTAGGAAGTGATCGGGAGTAGTACGGGGATTGGGGAGGAAGGGGGGTCTGTGGCCCGGTTGGTGTCGAGGAGGGTGCAACAGTGGTTCGGTGGCAGGGGGGTTTGCTGACGGTGGTAGACACCAGAAGAAGAAAAAAGCATGAGAGAACGTTTTTAAAGGGGCCAGTTACCTCGTTTTAGCAAGCCCACGTTGTATGCATCAGACCCCTGACGTAGTTTTCGCCCCCCTCCCTCCCCTGTTACACGAATCACGCCAAGAGGGGCGAAAGAAGGGGGAGGGAGAAAGAAACTTGGTCAGTATTGCTCCTATGGGGGAGCATTGGTGTCAGACACCCTACGCATTGAGATTGGGAAGGTTGAGAAGTCCGTAAGGTGAATCCGGGGTGGGGCGGCTGTATGGTTTGTGTTTTGTGCCAGTGAGCCTGGGCATCGAGTGGCTGATGTGGGCCGAGCTGAGGTTTCCATGTAAGGCTCTTGTGTACATGGTAACTGAGGCAATCTGTCTGGTGCATCCCTATATGGTACATTGGCATGTTCATATGGCTTACCTCGTGTCCCTTGATTCAGAAAGTCCCCCCTTGTACAATACCACAACGACTGTTGACAGGGTCACCTGGACACCCACTTAATTTGCAAGGCCCACACAGTTTGCTACTCAGCAAGCTGGGAAATAGCTATTTCGTAATACGTTTGAGATGGTGAAAAAACGATCCCGCTGGATTTCATCTGCTGATCTAAGGGTAGGGGAGGTAACGGAGTTATGAGACAAGGGTGATTTGCAAAGGCTCTGCGAGTCAGCCGCTTATTCGGCTTCCTTCTGGGCAGTTTGGCAATAAGAAGTGAGATAGGTGGGGTTGGTTGATTGCTGCTGGTGCTCCCCTTTGCCAGACAAAGGACGGTGTCACTGGCAACATTAATACCTTTTCGCTGCCAGAGGCGTCCAAGTCTCAATTAACAAATAGGGTTCCATGACATTGGGGTTAAATTTTGGTTCTGAGAGCAGTTGATCCTTAGGCTGCTCTTATAGTGCTGGCGACCCGGCAAAACTATGCATGGTGCCCGCCTCAACGTGCGCTTATTGTAGTTCGCCGACGAGCAACGGATTGGTCGCGATTCAGCTGGAAGTCATCCTATTTGATTTACTCCAGCGACTGTACGCCGGCACATAGCTAGCCTTGATGCCACTAGACTTAAACCCGTCACTATCCAAGGTGCTGACAACCGTTGCCCCTTGGTAGTAATGGCGGTTAAAAGTGTCCTCTCCACACTTACATGATAACTGGCGGTTAAAGCGAAAGCACGCTAACATGTGGTTTTCCACCCTGTATTTCACATATTAAAGAATGATTCATACGACCCCTTTATTAAGGATTGTGTCCATCAGTGACTGGAAACTACTAACTGCAATCACAGACCAAAGTCGGAGAAAATACCCATAGAGGCTCTATAAACAACTAAACGTTGTTTCATACTGCTCAATATCAGGGACCACTGTTAGTGTAGATTAATCAATCAGTGAAGAATCACACGTAGTCGCTGTCATCATCATATCTATATACACAAACCAGCGAGAAAGTCTTCTGACTCATGATCAAAGTCTATAATGCATGCAGGACTTGAGAAGAACACACAGGTATTGTGAGTGCACTTCCGGCTGATCATTCTCTATTCCTTATACAATTACCTTACACCCAACTATGTTCTGTGTGCACCTGTTACTTCATTACCAAGTTGTTTTGTAATGCGGTCGTACGCCATACCAATCATATATACATTCAAAGTGGCAATCCACTCTGCCACACTATCTTCTACAACACACCTTTTGGTTTGTGCGCACTCTGGCATCATGGTCTACAACAATAGAAACTTCCATTGCAATGAATTACACAGAAAAATTGCTAAATGTTTACACCAAAAAATTTACTCTGCGAAAAACGCGTTTTTAGTTTACTCCACCTCCCACCAACGAGGGTGTTAATGCCCCTCGGAAGTCTTCGAAATTACTTCAAAGGTGTAGAATTTAAATCAAATACCTAGTCCTACCTACTGAATGTCTACGAAAGCCACAGGCCATTACATACTGAAATTATTGACCCTGCGATTCACATTGCTTACATGCGGGCATTGTAACCGGCGTGCTAGTGATAGTTTTCAGAATGACTTAGGGAAGGGTTTAAGAAATCGCAGAGTATGATCTGAAAATGCAGAGACTGTAGGAGAGAGCTTCAGATAATGAATTTGAAAGGCAGTCAAGGACCACTAGTGACGCGTCACGGGGACAAGAAATTGGCAAAATCTTCCGCCAAGTAACGGTTGGCAATATTGTGGGCATTATACCGCTGGCCGAATTATTTTGTCGATAATATGACAATGTTTCCAGAGAATCACCAACTTAGATTACCTTGGGGTTAATAGAGCACAGTCAGTGATACTTCAGTGATCTATTAGCATTTAAAAGTGGCCAGAAAATAGGTTTTTCATTATTTATTGTATTGTTGCTTCGACGTGCCGTGTGGCAGACATTTTCTTTTTCTTTAAATTCCATTTATTACCTGTTTTACCTCAGTAGAAATCATTGTATTAGTTTCCCTATTGGGTAAGACTGATGAATCCTTAAGCTCTACTAAAGAATGCTGTATTTCTACATACTGCTTAATAACGCTGCTTGCTGATTACGACGACGTTGGAAGTGTCCATTGTTCTTTCCTCTTTATGTCCAAGCTAAATTTGCAAACTAACTATTAGCGTTATAAATTATGCATTACAATTGTAAATAATGTTGTCTTACACTGAGAAATATATAAGTACTATAAATTCCATCGGCATTTTAACTTTCTCTACCATGGGTTCACTCATGTTTAAATAGCTTATCAAATTTCAGTCACCATTAAAAGGCCAACAAAATGACAAATTCTACAAACAAGATACATTAAAGCTGTTATCTTTAGTTGGCCCTATTAATGGTGCGTATGACACGGCCTATGGCTCCTTTACGGAAATATAAGGTACGCCAGGAACAATCGCTAATTTTTGTAGTGGCATATCCGGCTGAACTTGCTGCCAATGGGATTATGTTGGGGGTCCGGTAGAGACAGTTCGAAAAGGGATAAAAGCATGCAATTTTTTTGAATCCTACCTAAACAGGTGAGAGCTCCAGGATCGGGGTACCCTGTAAACAATTCAGTGGACTCATTCTGCAGCGGCAAGCACGGGATGGACCAGTGGGATCAAACGTTGAGCCTTACGTGGTCAGGATTGACTCAGGTCTCGGCGGCAAACAGAAAAGATGCAATGTTATCATGAGAGAAAACATTGCGGTTTCTTACTGGTGAAACTGCGCGGGGCCAGTGGTCGGAAAGAGGGAACAAACACAGACAAGTTTGTTAATGAAAAGGTGAAACGAACAGTAGATTTTAACGGAAAATGTTTGTTGAATGAAAACTCAAAAGTGGAGCTGACTTGAAACCCCTTCTCGCCAGAGGTGGTGTTAGCCATGCACTTGCTAAAAACAGGGGTTGCATATAAATCTTTGGTCCTCTGTGTCCCGCTGCCTGCTTCTCCCCCTTGCTCACACGCCCAACATGAGACCTTGTCACCGGCGTCAAAGGCAATCGGGGTCATGTCAGTGTTGAGTGCCTGAAGTCTTGGCGGAGGCACAAATAAAGGGAACTTAAGAAGGCTTGTGTGGTCGCCCGCATTTCATTTAAAACTTTGGGGAGAGAGTGTGGGGGCCTCTTAAATAAAAGTCCGTGCGCGACGTCCCCCAGAAATCTTGCGCCCCCAAGTTTGAGTCACCCCCGGTGCTAAAGATCATTAACGAAAGGTTCCAAAAGAAAATGTGTTTTCTTAAATGGTGCATACTTTTTCGGCATGGATGTGAGGTGATAAAACAGATTGTATTGCAGCTCACACTGCACTGTATTAACAGCCTAGATAAGGTGCGAAGGGTACAAGCATAGATGTGACAATGTTAGTCATAAAGAATCTAGTCAGCTTGACTTAGAGGTGCAAAAAAAATTCCGGTCCAACCTTTGGAGCAATCGTACTATGCACACTGCAAATAAGACAGTAAGAGCATTATTGCGATCTGTGGCAGTGACATATTTGGTGAAGAACAGCCAACAACATGACTATTACCCTGGGTGGTGGTCAGTAATAGGATTGGCTTATTAAGGCACAGTCCTAATTAACCTCCGCTTCATTCATCGGATCTGTCCGTCACTCGAGCTCACCAAATCTGTTTCCCATTGTGGGACTCATATTTGCTGAATTCGAATCCTGGTGCAATAAACATTGAGAAGAGAAATGGAAAGAGTTCATGGGTCAGACTGTCTTAACATGCCAATGTGGTCCACTGTTACGCCGATGCTCCGCACAAAACCGGGACCGGACCGCGCGGGGCTGAGGTGGGGTTATATAATCACCGACCTGAGTCCACGCAGACTGATCCGGAGTGCGCAGTTCGTAGTCGTACATCCAGGGTCAGGATTGAGAAGGCAGCATCGTCGTTATGGAAGCAGGAGTTCGGCAACAGGTAGTCAGGATTTCCCCGCTTCAGCTTAGGACGTGAGCGCGGGGGTGGCTTCTGCGCGAGGAGCGGCCTCGGCCCATGACGCCGATCTCAGCAGAGGAGGACAGCAGGCTGGCAAGTTCACCGCAGGGCAGCGTCGGGTGAACCAACGCTTCAGCGCAGAAGTCCAAGGCAGGTCACTGCAAGAGGATCGCAGCAAGCCGCAGGAAAGGAAGGGTAGCCACTGCTAGAGGGAATGCAGCAGGTACCGGTGCGGGCAACACGCTTCACACAGACGTCCCGGGTAGGCCATGCAGGAGAATAGCAGCAGGCCAGTGCTGGCATCAACGCTTCAGCACAGACGTCCAGGGCAGGCCACTGCAAGGAGATAGCAGCAGGCCGCAGGAAAGGAAGGTAGCCACTGCTAGGAGGGAAGTCAGCAGTACCAGTGCTGGCATCAACGCTTCAGCACAGACGTCCAGATAGCCACTACAGGGAATAGCGGCAGGCCACAGGACAGGAAGGGTAGCTACTGCTAGGAGGGAATGCAGCAGTTACCAGTGCTGGCATCAACCTTTCAGCACAGACGTCCAGGGTAGGCCACTGCAAGGAGAGTCCAGTGCTGGCAAACACGCTTCAGCACAGACGTCCAGGACCAGGCCTCTGGATACTCAGGAACTTGGAAGGTAAGAACGCTAGGAGAGAGGCCTGGGGTGGTTTGTGGCAGAGACAGTAACATAGAGGTAGGAATAGTTATGCTCGGCGCTGGTTCAGAGCCACACCTAGAATATAAGGGGCGGAGATCCAATCACAGGAGGAGGTGTGTGAATTCCTCCAATGAAGTAAACAGGGCAGAATGCAATGAGAGGCAGCACCTGTGCCATAGATTGCCAGAGGAAGCCTGCAACTGCACAGCATCTGCAAGGCAAAAGTCAAAACCAGTAGTGGATTCCTTACAGTACCCCCCCCTTCAGGTGAGACCTCCGGACGAACAAGATCCATCACAGATTTGGGGGACATGGAATTGTTCCTAAACCTCCTTAGGCGAGAGGTGGCATTGAAAGCCCATAGTTTGTTGGGATTCCTTACAGTACCCCCACCACTGGGTGAGAAGCCTGGGTGAACAGGACCATTCATAGGTCTGGGAGACATTGAGTTGTTCCTGAAGTGTCTCCGGCGCGAACTAGGTCCACAATCCAGATGTACACTGGCGAGTGCCATGAAAGACAGCGGTGGTACTGCAGTTCTTGGTACATGGACAATGGAACCTGAGGGCTCCGGAATGGGAACATCGGAAGGACAGTAGCCAGGTGTCCGGTGCATAGTAATAGTCCAAGAGTATGGAACACAGGACACAGATTGTTGGACAAAAATGGCAGAGGGACCTTCAGAGAAGGCAATGTCTTTGGTGAAATCAGCACGGAGGAAGTTGCGAGAGTCTTTAGCTTCCAAGGAATTCCGGGTGGTGGCTAGCAAGGGAATGGGGCGGGAGGGTTCACTACACACTATTGCAGCGGTACTTTTGATACCAAGCAGGGTTGCTATCCCAAGCAATTTGCGAGAGTCTGTAGCAGTGTGTATGCAACTCATGGTACTGGCAGTTGAAGAAGGATCCGCTTCCTTTGGTTTGTGATCTTTAGAGATAATCAAATCCGAAATTGTGGCCTTGGCGAAGGACATAATAAGCCTGTCTATACCCATAGTGGACCCATAGAGAACAGGAACGGACGCTTCAGGTAGAGCGACGAGGTCCAGTAAGGGTGTCTTCGTCTTAGGGAGAGGCCAATTGCCATACAGAACGGGCACTTTGGGCACCGCACAGAGACCTGCGAGTAAGGAGTCCGTTTGAAAGGTGAGAAAACAGATTTTATCCAAAAAACAAGGCAGGCGGTTAAGCGGTGCATCAACCTTAGGGAAAAAAGTCTTGGGGTTAAAGCTGGGTGCCTCCAACACAGAGAAAGAAGACAGAGAACTAGAGCTTGGCTTCGGAGTGGAGGTCCCAGGTACCCAGGTCTCACATGATACTGTGGGAGAAGCAATGCAAATTGTTACTGTTTTAAACATAGGGTTTTTAACATCGGTAGCTCCAGGCACCTTTTTGAGAGGTAACCCTAGTTTTGGGACAGGACAGTCAATAGCAAGTACCCCAAGTATTGTGGAAGACACAGAGAAAAATAAGTCCATTTTAAAGACGGGATCTTCTGAAAAAAGGGAAAGTTCCAAATGCGATACCCCTGAGTTTGTGGTAGTAGACATACAGTCAGTAGTGGATACCCCGAATACTGTGGGCGAATCAGCATGAAACAGTATTATTACAGGAATGGGCATCCCAGACTTAAAGTCATTTTTAATCATCCCGGAGGCTGTGGCATGATCCGTGAGAGAAACTGGGGTAAACTCTCCAACAGACACAAGGGACATCTTGCTTGTTACAGAATTGGGTCCCTGAGAATCCCTAGTGAGGGCATCAGACTCCATGGGAGACTTAGTGACAGGGCTTTTGGAACTGATTAAAGGAATTGCAGGTATCACAGATTTAATAGGAGAAATACCTTGCAAAACAGAAATTTTAGTAAAGGTGATAGGCATCACAGATAGAACAGACAGAAGTAAGCTAGGCAAGGTTGCTTCTATAACAGAAGATTTGGCAGCGGCAAAGCTTAACTCAGCGGCTGCTGGAGAACTTTTAACTACAGTGAGAAGGGACTGCAGATTTACAAAGTCAGGGATAAAGGGAGTCTCAAACTTGAACGCCTGATCCTTCAAAAAGAAGGGCCCTAACTTTAATGGTACTGAGGGAGCAACAGCAGATACGCTGATCTCAGTAGGGGTCATTTGGAAAGCAGCATAATATGTACTGTTCGCTTTAAACCCTAGGATTTGAGAAAAGGAGAACTCAGACAGTGCAAGTGGGGCAACCACGCCTGTGCTGGTCTCTGAAGTGGGTATTTGGGAAAGAGTGTCTGGGACATCAGAAACGACAACAGATTCCACGAAAAGGGGTCTATGCTCAGAAGTAGGGGTCTCAGCTCTCTGAGTGACAGACGGGGTGAGTGAAATACCTAGGAGTAGGGATTCTGCGAACAGGTTTAGAGAAACAAACGGCTCCAGAATACTTTTTACTGGAGCCAGTATATTTACCGAAAGTTCAGGGGGCATAGCCCCGAGAATTTTAGCCGAGTCAGAGGACAAAAGGGGTTGATCCTCTGAGGCTAAGGAGGTGTCCCTGACTGACGAACTAAAGGGATCTACCAAGGAAGGTTCACAGGGCTGACCTGCAGGGGTTAACATAGGAAAAACCCCAAGGGTTAAATTACTCTGTACCTGAGAATCAGAGAAATAGAAGCTAGTCTCCGAGAGTGGGGTCATAGGGGGTTCTGCCTCTTGCCCTAGGGACCTATCATTAGACTGCGGAATACTAGGGTTAGCAGTAGGAACCTCACAGAGCAGACTAGCAGGGGTTAATACAGAAAAAACCTCGGAAACAGAGCTTAGAATTTTTGGTTTAGGAAAAGAGGGCAAACAGGATTCATTCTCTGGTGCTAGGGAAGACACACTGACCTGGGTACTGCAGGGATTTACAGTGGGGAACGCATAAGCCTGACTAGCAGGGGTTAAGACCGAAATAACCTCAGGGACAGAACTTAGGGAGGTTAACTCAGGATTAGGGAGCGTGGCAGCTTCTTCCTTAGCGGGCAGCGACAGAGAAATGGTTTGACCATTCTTAGGAGAGAGAGGTAACCCCACAGGTTCAGTAACAGGACTGGGAGCACAGAGAATCTGCCAAGCAGCAGCATAGCTGGCAAGGAGGGGATCCTGTTCTATTATGTGAGTGTCTAGTGTTGAGGAAAGTACATGGAGTGTATCTTGAGACTGGGCCAACATGAGAAGGGCGCTCTGTTCTACTAGATGAATGTCCAGTGATGAGGCCAGGGCATAGATTGCCTCTTGGGCGTCGGCCAGTTCCATAGGGTTCACATTATCCCAGGTTAAAGGGGAATCAGGGGAGCGAATACATTCGGCTAGAGACTGTTTTAAGTTCAGGATACAGTAAGCCTTAATAAAGAGATCACAACGGCATAGTCTTTGCAAAGGGGTTAAACCTTCATAAGTCCACAGTTCATCAATCAGGGGTAGTACTTCACACAAATACTGGCCTTCATAGTGGGACTGATACGCAGGACGGGACATAACTTCAGTTGGAAAATTGCCATCCCCCGCCACGGCGCGGTCCGGTTTTAACGGGCCGAGCATACTGTTACGCCGATGCTCGCCACAAACCGGGACCGGACCGCGGGGCTGAGGTGGGGTTATATAATCACCGACCTGAGTCCACGCAGACTGATCCGGAGTGCGCAGTTCGTAGTCGTACATCGCAGGGTCAGGATTGGAGAAGGCAGCATCGTCGTTATGGAAGCAGGAGTTCGGCAACAGGTAGTCAGGATTTCCCCGCTTCAGCTTAGGAGCGTGAGCGCGGGGGTGGCTTCTGCGCGAGGAGCGGCCTCGGCCCATGACGCCGATCTCAGCAGGAGGAGACAGCAGGCTGGCCGAAGTTCACCGCAGGGCAGCGTCGGGAAGAACCAACGCTTCAGCGCAGAAGTCCAAGGCAGGTCACTGCAAGAGGATCGCAGCAAGCCGCAGGAAAGGAAGGGTAGCCACTGCTAGGAGGGAATGCAGCAGGTACCGGTGCTGGCAACACGCTTCAGCACAGACGTCCCGGGTAGGCCACTGCAGGAGAATAGCAGCAGGCCAGTGCTGGCATCAACGCTTCAGCACAGACGTCCAGGGCAGGCCACTGCAAGGAGATAGCAGCAGGCCGCAGGAAAGGAAGGGTAGCCACTGCTAGGAGGGAATGCAGCAGTACCAGTGCTGGCATCAACGCTTCAGCACAGACGTCCAGGATAGGCCACTACAGGAGAATAGCGGCAGGCCACAGGACAGGAAGGGTAGCTACTGCTAGGAGGGAATGCAGCAGTTACCAGTGCTGGCATCAACGCTTCAGCACAGACGTCCAGGGTAGGCCACTGCAAGGAGATAGCAGCAGGCCAGTGCTGGCAACAACGCTTCAGCACAGACGTCCAAGACCAGGCCTCTGGATACTCAGGAACTTGGAAGGTAAGAACGCTAGGAGAGAGGCCTGGGGTGGTTTGTGGCAGAGACAGTAACATAGAGGTAGGAATAGTTATGCTCGGCGCTGGTTCAGAGCCAACGCCTAGAATATAAAGGGCGGAGATCCAATCACAGGAGGAGGGTGTGTGAGAATTCCTCCAATGAAGTAGCACAGGGCAGAAGCTGCAATGAGAGGCAGCACCTGTGCCATAGATTGCCAGAGGAAGCCTGCAACTGCACAGGTCTGCAAGGCAAAAGTCAAAACCAGTAGTGGATTCCCTTACAAGTACTTGCTGGATCCGGAGAGTAAGAAGTGCCGTAGTGCTTGCCGTAGCCGAGATCAAGGAGCAGAGAGGTCAGGGAGGTCGAGGTACAAGCCGAATCGGGGGACGAGAGAAGCAGCAATATCAGGGGGAAGCCGGAGTTGAGAGCCAGAGAGAGTCGTCAGCCAACCGGATCAGAACCTAAGGAACACTGTACGAAGACACAATCAAAGCACACATCCACCAACTAAGACTATGCAGAGCAAGGTTTTCAGGGCAGGACAGTGGTAATAAAGGTAGGAGACCCAATAGGAGTGGAGGGGCAGGACCAGAGTGTGCGGAGGAGCCACAGCTGATTGGTGCAGGTATTTAGAATACTCTTGGCCAGCTGATCCGGAGGGAGGACCCAGCGTGAGCTTGTGGAAGCCAGGGGGCATGGTCGCAGCCTAGAGGGCTGAATAAATTATAGCTGGGAATGGGCGCTCTGTATGCGTGTCCTGCGCGCTCTCTAGCAAGATGGTGGCCACATGTCACACACGCCGCCTGTGAAAAGACAGAGTTGTGGCGGAGGTACCGGTGAGTGGGGACTATTGGGAGGATGGAGCAATTGCGCTGCGGCCCCGGCTCCTTACAGTATCCCCCCCCTCGAGGGTCAGCCTCAGTACGATCCTCCCATGGCTTAAAGGAAATCTCCTATGAAACTGTCTGAGCGAACCTGGAGTGTGGATGTCCTCAGGAGAGAGCCATGAACGTTCCCTGGGCCATAGCCCTTCCAGTGACCTAGGAACTGGACTTTACCCTTGGGAGACTGGGAGTCCAGTTGGAGTGGACTCATACTCTTCGTGTCCTGATGATCACGGGATCAGGTCTCCGAGTGCAGTCCGGAAAAAAGGTACTAGGGACGAACTGTTTTAGGCGGTAAGTATGAAAACACATTAGGGATTTTCATGGCTTGAGGTAGCTGAAGGCGGAAGGCTACAGGGTTCACCTGTTCCAAATCGTGAATGGTCCCAGAAATTTAGGTGCCAATTTTGGGGAAGGGGTTTTCAGATGAATGTTCTTGGTTGATATGCAGACCTTATCCCCTGACTTGTTTCTGGGAGATGCTTGGCGGTGACGGTCAGCCTAGAGTTTAAATCTTTCCAATAGCCTTTTGGAGAGCCCGCTGGGATCTTGAACCAGGAATTCTGTAGTTCAGAGATTCGCTCGTAGGCGGACAGTACTCCGGAGGGGATGTGGGATAGAGGAAGACGAGCAGGGTGGAAGTCATAATTTATAAAAAAAAAAACTGGGTCTCCCGTGTGGAATCATTCCTTGAAGAATTGAAGGCGTATTCTGCCCAATGTAATAATTCAGACCAGTTGTCCTTGGATTTAGATACGAAGCATCGTAAGAATTGTTCTAATGTCTGGTTGATTCTCTTGGTCTGACCATTGGACTGTGGGTGGTAACCCGAAGAAAAGGACGAGGAAATACTGAGTCTTTTGGTGAATGCTCTCCAGAACCTCGAGGCAAATTGTGAACCCCTTAATGTGAAAAAAAAACACTAGATGGCGCTCTACTGCACCACAAGCAGTGAAAATGAAATCTTATGCAAAAATTGTGCAGTGATAACAAAATTAAAATAATAAACAGTGAAATATATTAATAACAGTGAAGTAAAGGCAAAAACAACTTATCACTCGACCCCGACAAAAGACTGTTCCAGAAGTCTTGCAGCAATGGTGTAGATGAAGTTCCAGGGGAGCGTCGCCGTATGCACATAAAAAGAAAAAAACAGTGGATAGTGTGATATTGTAAAAAACAATATAAAGTGTAAGTGAATAACGAGTTCCTACTCACAAAAGTAGCAGGAATATAGGCATGTGAGTGAATAATACTCTGTGATGCAGCTCGTTCCGGAGGTTTGGTATATGGGTCAGCACATCTTGGAAAAATAGAAAACAGCCATAGTGTAGATGGAAATAAACTTTATCTAATAAGTAAGACAATTGGAGGCTTACGGCTTTAGAAGGAAATACAGCATTGGGGATATTGTCTCAGATGCAGCATAGGTCGTTTCGTCTGCTTCTACCCGCTGGCGGCGTCCGCGAACGTCACTTCCGGATCGTGACGTCACTTCCTCCCAGATTGCTCTCTCATCTGAAGTCCGGTCAGCATGTGAGTAGAGATCTCATAACTTCCCCCAGATGTGCAATGAATGAGACTGAGCCGCCGTTCACGGTACCCCTCGGTTCCTCCTCCACTCCCCTTACCTCCGGTGGCTTCTCCCTCTGTTTTCCCTCCATCCTCGGGGGGTGCTCCCGTGGCGCGTCGCTCTGCGCGCCTTATGATGCAGCCTGTGAGTGCGCACTCTAACCTTACAGAGGGCGCGCGCACACGCTCCTCTTGTAGGCTCTCTCAGACTCCTGGCTCCTCCTCTCATGCTTTTCAGGCTATCTAACTCACTGGCTAACCTGTCTCCTCCTCGTCTGCTCCTCACCTATACCTGCTGTCTCCCACTTCCCCCTCTGCTCCTCCTCTCCCTCCTATTGGTGTTCCCTCCTTTATAACCCCTGTCTGTCCTTTCTCTCATTGCTCTGCATAGTTCTTTGTTACCTCTGTGTGTGCAGTCCTATGCTTGGCTCGCCTCTGTGTTCCAGCTTTGTTCCTGCGCCTGCTTACCTCCTGGATTTCCCTGGCTTGACCTCTGCTCGTACTGGACTACTCTGCTCACTATTGCCCTTGAACTCTGCTTACGAACACGACTTTGCTGACTTCTGTGATCCCTGGACTTTGGCTTACGAACATTACGATTCTGATCTCTATACCCCTGGACTCTGGCGCACAGACACCACTACTCTTACTCTTATCTCCAAAGGCGTTGCAAGTATTATTAACCATCTCTCTACAGGCCCGGCAACGCCATACCACACTCCGGGCACGCCCTCACTGCTGTGGGTGCGTGGTAATACCCTTCCCACCTCAGTACTGGGGACTGGCCAGGTTTGCGGGCATACAGGCGTGACACAAACATGGTTACAGGGGATACATTAAAAAAAACTTTACTGGCCCTATAGTCTTATATACACAGCCCATTACACATGTTTTTTATGGGTTGCAAGCCGGGCTTCACCTTTATTATGAAGGCCAGCTAACCCTACCATCACAATAAAGTATAAGACCAATCTACTCAGTCAACCGCCTTCTCTGCATCCAACTCCAGTACCATGAGGGGAGTTTTTCTGTCTTGTTAGCAGATCTATCAGATCTACAATATGTCTAGTGTTGTCAGCAACTTGCCTCCCTTTATAAAGTCCTACTGGTCTGGATGGACCAAAGAAGGGAAGATCTAGCTAATTATGTACCGTATGCTATAGCATTCTCCCTATAGCATCTGCTTCCTCTTTATTCAGTTTGGGGAGATCAGACACAGTGAAAATGTTGCTCACAATATTGCTGGTTTTATCGTTATGTTGAACTTTATTTCCATTATAGAGATCCGCATAATAATTTTGAAACTCTTGCGATATAAGTTTAGGATTTGATCTCAGAACACCTGATCTTACCCTGATAGCATGAATATTTTGGGGAGGTAGTCTTTTTCTGAGTTTAGTAGGTAGCATTGTGTCAAGCTTGTGGGACTTCTCGTAACATTTTCATTTTGACAATTTTAGAGATTATTCTGCTTTTGATGTTAAGAGCAAATTCAGTTCTAATATGGTATCTTTTAGTTTTTTAAGTGTGGTTTTGAGGCCACTTAATTCATGTCAAATGGTTAGTTCAGATATTCTTGTTTGTAACTTTGAAATAATATCAAGTTTCTCTTTTTTCCTGCTTGGTGATAGACCCTCTCAGAGTTGTCTTATGGGCCTCCCATAGCATAGCATGGGAAGTTACACTATC
This sequence comes from Ascaphus truei, assembly GCA_036426205.1. Lineage (NCBI taxonomy): Eukaryota > Metazoa > Chordata > Amphibia > Anura > Ascaphidae > Ascaphus > Ascaphus truei. Next base: position 6,235 of record WSYH01010393.1, on the reverse strand, counting down.
CTTGTTGTCTTTAAAAAACGGTTTTAGTTCATCACTAATTCTTGAGCAAACTTTTGGTATTTTTAGGATAGAGTCATTTAATTTCCAATGGGCTCCTTGGTGATTTATATTTAGATGGGAAAATCTAAGTTCAATTGGGGCATGGTCTGACCAGGTTATATCATACATTTTGGTGTGGGAAAATTAGGAATGAGCCTGTTTATTACAAAAAAAAATTGCAATTCTAGTATAAATTTGGTGAGGATGGGAAAAGAATGTATATTCCTTATCTTGTGGGTGTTGTTCTCTCCATGCATCAACTAGTTGGGAAACTTTTATACTGGATGATAGGGCTTTAATGTCTTCTATCCTATTGTGTTGTGGGTTACTGGATCTACCTAGATTTGGGTTAAGCACTAAATTAAAGTCTCCAGCAAGAATCGCGTATCCTTTTGTCATATTAACAAGCGTACAGAAAAAATATGTGAAAAAGATTTAGAGCTAGATTTATTTGGACCGTACAGATTCACAGATTCGTTATTGTGAGTACCTGACCATAAAGTGAGCCTTCTAATAGCAAGAACCTTCCATCGTTATCCTTTTTGATTTGATTGACTATGAAGGGAATTTGATTATGTATTAGAATTGCAACCACCTTTATTTTATTTTGGCCGAGGAGAGAAAGAATTGATGATAGTGCCTGTCAAAGAATTTAGGGGTGTTTGAATTACTAAAATGTGTTTCTTGAATTAGTATAATGTCTGCTCTCTTTCTTTTATAATCAGACATAGGTATTCTTCTTTTCAGGGGATATTGAACCCTTCAACATTGTGGGAAATTATTGACAAGGACAATGGGAAAACTGAGAGAGATTGTACTTTAACATACAGTGGTGACCAACTTTATTCTTACTTGGCTAGCTCCGCGAATTTCAGAAGATCCCGGTGATGTGCGGTTTTGTGTCGTTTTCTCCCGGGGTATATAGCTTTATTTTGCGGCTGTGATTTAAGCATTTTATTCCCGCTGGCTGCAATACTGCAATGCCGTGTAAAAACGCATGGGGGCATTTGAGAGCTGTTGTCTTTAAAGCTGTCCCCTATAACCCCTAACATACAGTACTGTACATTTTTATTCATAGTGTACATGTGCAGGGGGTCTCGGGAGCTGAACCGCATTGGTTTCAGGTCCAGGGACCCCCTGCTTCCCGAGATACAGCCCCCTTTATGAGGTGCCGGTATCCCTCTGCGTTTAAAAGGTCCCGATCACGTGACCGCGACCTGTAAACCAAGCAGAGGGATACCGGCACCCCCTAAAAGGGCCTGTATCTCGGGGACCAGGGGGTCCCCGGACGTAAAACCACAGTGGTTCTGCTCCGGAGACCCTCTGCACATCTACAGTATGAATAAAAAACATATATAAATAAACACTCGTTCCTTACCTTAGCGACTATGTGCTATGGTAACGAAGCAGCATTTCTGTATTTTACTAATATTGTACAGTGAGCAGGGGGTTCCCTGAGCCAGAAATTAATGCTCAGGGGACCCCCTGCTCCTGCAAAATATTATTAAAAATACAGAAATGCTGCTTCATTATCATAGCATATAGCCGCTAAGGCAATGAAGGGGTTAACTCACCGTGCTCGCTTTATTGTGGGTAGCGGGGGTGGGTGAAGGGGTATTTGGCCCTTGGTGTGAGTTTAGGACTTCCGGGGGGGTTGCGGGTGCACTTAACCCCTTCACGGCCATAGCAGTTAATACCGCTACGGTCATGAAGGGGTTAAGCCCTCCCGCTACCCCCCACAAGCCCTAAACAACCACCGTTGGGGCTAATACCCTCTTCACCCACTTAAAAAATAAAAAAAAATCACACACAGCAGCCGCCCAAAAAATAAATAAATAAATCTAAATAAATAAATGACTATACATAAATACATTTGAAATACATTTTTATTTATAGTGTAGATGTGCAGGGGGTCTCCGGAGCTGAACCGCGTTGGTTTCAGGTCGGGGGACCCCCTGCTCCCCGAGATACAGCCCCCTTTATGAGGTGCCGGTATCCCTCTGCGTTTAAAGGTCCCGATCACGTGACCGCGACCTGTAAACCAAGCAGAGGGTACATATAACCGCCTTACCCGAAAGGGGCTTACTCGGGGACGAGGGGGCACACGGAAAACCACAGCGGTTGCGTCCGGGAGACCCTGCACATGTACAGAAAAACACCACACATCTAAAGAACGTTCACCTTTGCGGCTAGTGCTATGGTAATGAAGCAGCATTTCTGTAAGTAATATATTGTACAGTGAGCAGGGGGTTCCGAGCCAGAAATTAATGCCATGGAAACCCCCTGCTCCTGCCCAATATTATTAAAAATACAGAAATGCTGCTTCATAACCATAGCGTATAGCCGCTAAGGCAATGAAGGGTTAAGGCAGAATAAAAATAAATACATTACATACATATTTTTAATGTGTGTGTTATACCTCCCTGCCTTCACTGTAATCTATGTAAAAAACCCTCCCCCTATTGCTAAACTTCCCTGCTTTGACTAATCTGTGTAAGCCCCCCTCCCCCTATTGTGTCAGTTAAATCTGCCTGGCCTGTGTTTCTGTGAGTGCAGTGTACTGTATGTAAATGTGGGGAGGGGAATCCTGTGTTAATAACCACACCCACTACCCACCTGCACATGGCCCCTCCGCTGCTGCAAAAAGAGACAAAAATTAAAACATACAAAGTAATTTCCCCTAACCCCTTAATCACCATAGCGGTTATTAACCGCTACAGTCATTAAGGGGTTAACCCACCCTCACCCACCACTCGGGATGCCTACATACACTCCCACATAACCCCACCCCCCATGAGGCCTAACCACCCTGTACCCACAAGGGAGGCCTACCCACATACCGTTGGGGAAACACACCCCCCCACACCCCCAGTACCCACAATAAAAACAATACAGTGCCCCACAATAAACATCATTCTATTTATTAAATACATTACCCACACTCTGTGCCCCCCCCATAAATACAAGATTTATTCTTTTACATACAGGGTTCATAATGCAGCCCCACGCGAGTCCCCGGTGGGCTGGCGGGGCACCTGGAAAGACCTACTGTTTACCAGCAGCCCTTTTTACACAGGTTCTGGAGGCCTGCTGGTGGGTCCCGCCAGCACCATGGCCCCCAGGTGGTCTCCTTGGGTTACCATGGGCCACAATTGGGTCCCCACGGTAGGCCCGCGGATGTCTGGGAGCCCCGGGTCAGACACACAGGTGTCTGCGGGGCCTCGGGTGGTTCCCTCAGGGGTCTGGGGAACTCACGGGTACTCACTACGGGTCCACGGTGCCCCCACAGAAGTGGGTCCACACATCATCATCCCCGCACCTACGTGTGGGAACTCCATCCCTACTCTGATTGGCTCTAGTATACCATGTGACAGAGGTTTGGGGGGAAAAAGGATGTGACGTACTACAGACAATCAGAGTAGGGATGGAGTTCCCACGCTCTGATTGGCTCTAGTACCATGTGACAAGCTTTCAATGACGTCACATCCTTTTTCCCCCACCAAAAACTTGTCTGTCACATGGTTATACTAGAGCCAACAGAGTAGGGATGGAGTTCCCACGCTCTGATTGGTACTCTACCATGTGAGGGGCATGGTCTTTTCATGACGTCATCTTAAAGGGCAATTGAAAGCCAAAGCCATTTGATTGGCTGTGCTTTCATTCCCTTTAAGGCGACGTCATCTTTTTTTTTTTATCGGCCAAAACACATGGTTTTTCCGGCCAAATCAGGACCGTGGGAACCAGACGAAAAATGTGACGCATAGGCCTTAAAAGCCTATGTCATCTCATTTTGAAGCCAGACGCCGCGGAGGAAGGACCACCTCCGGGAAGAAAAAAGCACAGGGTGTGACCGAGGACGGAAAGAGACCCCGCCCCGTCCCGTCGGAAGAAGATAGAAGAAAGAAGAACACAGATGAAGAGGATTACAAATAGAGACCGTGGATGATTTGGATTTTTAGTTTAAGTTTATTTTTTTAGGTTTATTTTTATGGGTTCCTGTGCTGTGGATTGTGTTCGTGAGTAAGGTGCGCAACGGAGTCAGTGGGGGCCAAGTAAAGGGTAAGTGAACTAAAGAAAGTATTTTTATTAACTGTTAATTTTTTCAAAAGGTTTTTTAACATGTGTATTTTTGTTTTTGTGGTATATCATTTCTGCCACTGGGTATGTATGTATATGTCTAGAGAGATATATACATACTGGGTAAGAAGTGATGTTTGTTTTAAAAGCTTGATTTATGTGTTTTAAATTAATTTGTCTATGCTGCTATGCTTTATTGTGAGTTTAAAGTTTTTTTAAAAGTTGATAGATGTATTCCTTGGTATTGTATGGGTGTTTGAGGGAGGTCCGCGATGCCTTGGTTTTAAGGTTGGATTTTGATTTGGTACTTATATTTTTTCACAAGGCTAAATGTTTGCTCGAGGGTGGATTAGGTAATTGTTTCATTGTTCGGGATGTGTGCGGTGAATTGTTTAGGGATGTAAATAATGATTGCTAATTGATTTGTTTACTGGTTGATTCATTTGTGAGATCAGTTAGGATATTAAAGGAAATTGATTTTAATGTAGTGTCTGTATGGAGAAGTGTTGGTTGTAGGACAGTATGGTTTTGATAACCCTTCTACATTTATTTGTGTATTGGTTCATAATGTGGTACTGTATATACTGTGTATATATATTATATATATACTGTATATTCTCTCTCTGCTCTCTCTCTCTCTCTCTCGTATATATATATATATAGTTGTCATGATGAAGCCATGTACAAATTCATGGGTGAAGGGTGGGATGGGCCACTGTGGCTTAACCCTTAATCACCTTTGCGGTTATTATCTAAGGTGTTTAAGGGGTGTAATTGATATCTGAATGTAATACAATGTATTGGCTTGTATTTGCTATGTATGTTGTGGGCAGACAAGGATTTTGCTGGCGACGGACACTTAGTATTGTGAGGTCAGTAGTACTGTATTTATTTGATATGCTAGTATGTTAATTAATGGGCAATTAATCTATTATCCATATCTGGATAATAGTTCATTTTGCACATATTGTACTGTAGGTGTGGGGGGAGGGGTGTTTATGTATTGAATGTATAGGCCAGGTTTATTTTTTTTACATTCAGGGTTGGTTCCGTGGTTCTGGTGGGACCTCTGGAGACCCATGCGGGTATATCGGGTATCCAAAGGGTATCAGGAGGGTGGTCCACGGGTGACACATGCGGGGATGAAGATGTGTAGGTCCCACTTCTGTGGGGGCACCGCCGACCGTAGTCGATCGGGGATGCGATGTGTGGTCCCATTTCTGTGGGGGCACCCGAACGCTAGGTGTGGGGATGATGATGTTGGTCCCACTTCGTGGGGGGAACGCGACCGTAGTGAGCACCCGTGAGTTCCCACAGACCCCGCAGGGGGAACACCAGAGGCCCGCAGAACCTGTGGGTCTGACCCGGGGCTTCAGACATCCCGCGGGCCTACCGTGGGGGAACAATTGTGGCCCATGGTAACCCAAGGAGACCACCTGTGGGCCATGGTGCTGGCGGGACCACCCACCACAGGCCTCCAGTACCTGTGTAAAAAGGGCTTGCGTGTAAACGTAGGTCTGTCCAGGTGCCCGCCGCCCACCGGGGACGCGTGGGGCATGCGCTTATGAACCCTGTATGTAAAAGAATAAATCTTGTATTATTGGGGGGGCCACGGGGGTGGGTTAGGTGTATTTATAAATAGAATGATTTATTGGGGCACTGATTGTTTTATTGTGGGGACTTGGGGGGGGGCGGTGGCGGTGTTTCCAACGGTATGTGGGTAGGCCTCCTTGTGGGTACTGGGTGGTTAGGCCTATGGGGGGCGGGGTTAGATTGGGGAGGGTATGTGGCCAGGATTGGTGGGGGGGGTGAGGTTGGGTTAACCCCTTAATGACTGTAGCGGTTAATAAACCGCTATGGTGATTAAGGGGTTAGGGTCAATTACTTTGTATGTTTTCATTTTTGTCTCTTTTTGCAGCAGCGGAGAGGCCATGTCAGGGGGGTACTGAGTAGTGGGGTGGTTATTTAACGGGATTCCCTCCCCACATTACATACAGACACTGCACTTACAGCAGACACAGGCCAGGCAGATTTACTGAACAAATCAGGGCTGGAGGGGGGGGCTTACACAGATAGTCAAAGCAGGGAAGCTTAGAAGATACCACAAAGGGGAGGGTTT
>WSYH01010392.1:0-22587 GCA_036426205.1 Ascaphus truei | reverse complement strand
AGACATGTGTCCACCCCACTCCCTCCCTCTCCAGACATGTCCCCCCTCCCCCTCAGACCCAGACAACATGTCCCCCCCCCTCCCCCTCAGACTTGTCCCCCCCTCCACCCCCCCCTGCAGACATAGTCCCCCCCTCCCCCTGCAACATTGTCCCACCTCCCCCTTGCAAGAAATTTGCCCCCCCCTCCCCTGCAGAAATGTCCCCCCCCTCCCCCCTGGCAGGTTGTGGCAGACATGTCCCCCCTCCACCCTCCGCAGACATGTCCCCCCCCCCCTGCAGAGACCATTGTCCCCCCTCCCCTGCGACAAGTCCCCCCCTCCCGCAGACCTGTCCCCCCCTCCCCTGCAGACATGTCCCCCCACCTCCCCCGCAGACAGTCCCCCCTCAACCTATTTTGTTGTGCAGACATGTCCACCCCTCCCCTTTGCAGACATGTACCCCCTACCCCTGCAGGACATGTCCCCATCCCACTGACCTGCGAGGGGTCCTGCAGATATGGGAGACCCCAGTATGAGACATCAGGAAAGAGGAGAGCCGCGTGCATTCTGGGACTTGGTGTCCAGGCCAGCGCAAGCAGAAGCCCGGCTTCCTGACACACGCTTCCAGGGACAGGACTAACTCTCCCAGCAGCCACGTGTTTTTTAAATGTGCTCAGCGGCCAGTGGCTGCACCCCGGATGTTGGAAGAGGCAGGGAGGGCACTGAGGATAAACTTTCAGGATCTGCAGAGCATGACGCCAATATATACCTCCCCGCATAGGATCGCGCCATATATTACCTGCCCCGTTTAGAGCATCGCTCCCATTATTACCCTGCCCCCAGGAGCATCGCGCCCATATATTACCTGCCCCGCAGAGCATTTGGCGCCCATTATATACCTGCCCCTCCCGAGAGCATTCAGCGCCCATTAGACCTGGCCCGTAGAGCATCGCCGGCCCATATATTACCTGCCCCACAGAGCATCGCGCCATATATTACCTGCCCCTCAGAGCATTGCAGCCCATATATTACCTGCAATCCCCGCAGAGCATTGCGCCCATATATTACCTGCCCCCCAGAGCATTGCGCCCCCCATATATTACCTGCCCCGCAGAGCATGGCCCATTACTGCGAAGATTGACCTATATTCACCTGCCCGCAGAGCATTGCGCCCCATTATATTACCTGCCCGCAGAGCATGCCCCATATATTACCTGCCCCGCAGAGCCACGCCATATATTCCATACCTGCCCCGCCGGCATGCCGATATTTGCCCCAGACATTGCGCCCTATGTACCTGCCCCGCAGAGCAATTGCGTCCCATATATTACCGCCCCGCACAGTCTGCGCCCATATATTACCTGCCCGTCAGAGCACTGACGCCCATTGCCAAGTACAGCTAACCTTGACAAGGAACAGCACACACCTGCCTACCATCCTTCAGTGCTATGAACCTGGCTATGTATTTTAACTTTTTTTTTCTTTCTCCTGGCCACTACAAACTCCGTCCATCCTGGCCCACACTCCACATTCACCATACCCCCGGACTACTCAAAAGCCTTGCATATCGACTGAATGTTGTTGTGGAGTAACTCTAACAACCAGCCTAAGCCCAGTCCGGAACCATCCGCATCACTCTAATGGCAAAACCACAATCTATCTACAACTTGCAAACAACATACCCAAAAATCCTACTTTTAATGTTACTCCTCTTTAGCATGGTGGATATTGAACCTAACCCAGGTCCTCCCATTTTCAGCTGTTGTCCCATGCCCCGGGAATTCCACTTTAAATTCCAAAAGGGCTGATCTGTCGCCCATATAAACATCCGGAGCCTTGCTGCCCAAACTGGACAAAACTAAGGCATGTGCCTTATGCTTATAAACCCAAAGCCAATCGTTCTTACAGAAACATGGCTATCCCCCTAAAACCCCTGATACAAAATATGCAATATCCACCGGGATACTCCAATTTTTTAGGAAGATAGGCAAGAGAGGAGAGGGGGTTATTTTATGCATACACCCTTACAATTTAAGCACACTGTTTAAATGCCCCCAAGCCCCACGCGTCTTTGAAATTCTAGTTGGCAAAATCTGCTCCCCGTTGTCAAAGCCCATCTTGATTGCCGGGATCTAACGCCCACCCCATAAAAGCCCTCTACAATCCCTTACTGAATCCACACGTTTCATCTTGGCTCCATTTCTCTCTGAATGATAAGAGTGGATGGCTAGTTCTAGGGGATTCAAACTTCATTGGCGACCCTAAAAACACAAAAATCCAGATGATACAACGTCAAGTCACTTAACCTATCAACACATCATTTCCAACCCACACGAATAAACCTGAAGTCCAATAACCATTTCCGTTGCTAGGGACTGGATTCTCTCCTCAAAAACCCCCAGCAAATCCAATCCTCTGGCATCCTTCCTGATATTTTCAGTGGACACTGAATAGTGTACTGGTACAGGAAAATTAAACCGCCCATTAAGCCCTAAAGTTCTCCTCACTAGAACATTTAAAAACTTTAACCCACACAGTTTCTGGATGACCTTACAACTGCCCATGGCACAGAATCGATTTAATTCCCGACCTGATTCTGGGCTCGACTATTTTCCAATCCGAGTTCTTAAAACTCTGCGATCACCCATGCTCCACTACGCAAAATAAGGGTAGGGGGCCCATCTTCCATGGGTTACACCTGACCTTAAGCACTCTACCAGTTCAGGATGCCTGTGGAAAAGCTACCAAGTAACTGGCACTACCAAGGATCTCAATCCACTACAGATGCCGCGGGAACGTGTGCACAGGCAAAACAAGGCATGCAAAAGCACAATACTTACTCTGACAATCTCCACCAGAATACATCAAACCAGCTAACTTCTGGAAGGTTATCAACAATATATTCCAGCCCCTAACCATCAACAACAAGTAATCACTAAGGGGGATATTACTCTGACAAACCCACTGACATTGTAAATGCATTCAATGAGTACTTTGTGGTGTGTGCCCTAACTTATTAGCGAAACACAGCCAAACCACAACTGAATCTCATCCTGGAGTACCCCTACAGTCCCACCCTCCCAACACTGCCCACAATTTTCAATTTAGCCCAGTATCTGAAGAGGAGATTACACAAGCGCTCCTCAAACTAAAACTAAGCAGCCATGTGGACCCGACTTACTACAATCTAGGTTCCTACGACTTGGTGCCCCAGCCATTGCCAAACCAATTGCGTTCCATAGTCAACTCTATCCTGTCTGCAGGCCATATCCCTAAGACCTGGAAAACTGCAAGAGTTTTCCCAATCTTCAAAAGTGGGGACAAAAACCACTGTCTCAACTAAAGGCCAATCAACTTCTCCCATTCTTCCAAAGTCATGGAAAAATGGGTCCACGTCCCATTAAGAAGCGATTTCTATACCAAGACAAATTTCCTAGCCCATTCCAATCTGGTTTCGTCCCCAACCACCCACCCGTAACGACCCCTGCTACAAAGTTTGCAATGAGACCCATGTGAAGGAAACGGGGTCAACTCACTGGTGCAGTATTCCTAGATCTTGCAAGGCTTTTGACACGTTTGATCATGCTATCCTGCTCTAACAAACTCCAGAGCTCTGGAATAGGAAGCATGCTTATAACTGGTTTCAGTCCCTACCTATCAGGTGATCCCAACATGTGTCTATCTCAGGCTCTAACTCCAACCCCCTGGATATCACCTGTGGTGTCCGCAAGGCTCTGTTCTGGGGCCCCTACTCTTCTCAGTGTGTCATTAATGATCTTCCCACAGCTGTAAGGAAGCCTCAATACACATGTATGCAGATGACACAATCCTATATGCACACAGCCATAGCCTCTCTGACTTCAACACATACGTCAGTCTGACTTTTTGAGACTCGAAAACTGGATTTCCCAAACAAACTGTTTTTAAACACTGACAAGACTGTAACAATGGTATTTGGGACAAGACTAAATTTGTAAGCTTCCAGTGACTGAGCTCCAGATTACAACCAAACAACTAACACCACCCTAACACCTGTTACAGTTTTTAAATACCTGGACTTATGGTTTGGACTCCCACTTAACATTCGGATGCACATTGATCCCTGACAACCAAGACCTATGCCAAACTAGGGTACTTTACAGGAAACCAATCCTCCCTACAGATACTCCTGGTCAGAAAGCGTATCGCACAGCAGATGCTAATGCCAATTATTGACTATGGAGACATAGTATATGGCACGGCTCCTCAAACCCACCTAGCAACTTGACACCCTCTACAATTCAATTGTCGTTTTGTTCTCCAATGCAACTACAACACACATCACTGCGAAATGCTCAAAGAATAGATTGGTCATCACTAGAGTCTAGGCGCAAAGTTCACTTTCCTGTCTCACCCTCAAATACTTTCTGGGCAAGCTACCCAGCTACCTGAACAAGCTCCTCACCCCTACCACATGCAGCACTTATCACCTGAGATCAGACTCCAAAGACTATTCATGGTCCCAAGGCTCAACAAAGTATCCGGAACGTTCCTCCTTTCCTTCCGTGCACCCCAAAACTGGAACAACCTATCAGAGACTCTCATCCACCCACCAGTTTGAAGTTCTTTCAATAATCTAAGGCTGTCTCACATTTTAACCTGGTCTGTAACTGTTTCATCCGCTCATAATATATATTTTCTTTAACTATGCACGCAATGTGTTGTATATAGCATGTCTTGATACAAATATATATATATATATTATAATTTATACCTTGTTCATTTATGTAACTGTACTTGTAACCATGTATATTGTTTTACTCGTGCCCAGGCATAATTGAAACGAAGGTAACTCTCATGTATTACTTCCTGGTAAAATATTTTTAAAATAAATATATATTACCTGCCCCGCAGAGCATTGCGCCCATATATTCCCTGCCCCGCAAGCATTGCGCCCATATATTACCTGTCCTGCAGAGCATTCGTCCATATGTACCTGCCCCGCAGAGCATTGCGCCCATAAATTACCTGCCCCGCAGAGCATTGCGCCCATATATACCTGCCCCGCAGAGCATTGCGCCCACTATATTACCTGTCCTGCAAGCATGCGTCCATATATACTGCCCCGCAGAGCATGCGCCCATAAATTACCTGCCCCGCAGAGCATTGCGCCCATATATTCGCTGCCCCGCAGAGCATTGCGCCCATATATACATGTCCCTGCAGAGTCATTGCGCCCATAAGTACCTGCCCCGCAGAGCATTGCGCCCAATATAATTACCTTCCCCGCAGAGCATTCGCCCAATATACCTCCACGCGGCATCGCGCCCATTACCTGCCCCCTCAAGCATCGCGCCCCATATTTTAAACCGTCCTGCAGAGCATTGCGCCCATATATTACCTGCCCGCGAGCATCGCGCCCATAAATTACCTGTCCCGCAGAGCATTGCGCCCATATATATATATATAACCTGCTCCACAGAGCATTGCACCCCAATATATATATATATATATATATATATATATATAAAATAATATATATATATATATAATATAAACCTGCCCCGCAGAGCACTGCGCCCATATATTAGCTGCCCCGCAGAGCATTGCGCCCATATATATATATATATCCTGCCCCGCAGAGCATTGCGCCCATATATATATATCCTGCCCCGAAGAGCATTGCACCCATATATATATATTACCTGTCCCGCAGAGCATTGCGCCCATATATTACCTGTCCCGCAGAGCACTGCACCCATATATTACCTGCCCCGCAGAGCACTGCGCCCATATATTACCTGCCGCGCGAGCATTGCCCCATATATATTATATAATATCCTGCCCCGCAGAGCATTGCGCCCATATATATATATCCTGCGCCCGAGAGCATTGCAACCCATATATATATATTACCTGTCCCGCAGAGCATTGCCCATATATTACCTGTCCCAGAGCACTGACCACATATATTACCTGCCCCGCAGAGCACTGCGCCCATAATTACCTGCCCGCAGAGCATGCGCCCATATATTACCTTCCCGACAGACATTGCGCCCATATTTCCACCTGCTCCCGCAGAGCATTGCGCCCTATATTACCTGTCCCGCAGAGCATCGCGCCCCATATATTACCTGCCCGCAGAGCATGCGCCCATATATTACACTGTCCGAGAGATTGCGCCCATAATTACCTGTCCCGTCAAGAGCACTGCGCCCATATATTACCTGTCCGCGAGCATTGCGCCCATATATTACTGCCCCGCAGAGCCGACGCCCATATATAGCTGTCCCGCAGAGCATTGCGCCATATATTAGCTGTCCGCAGAAGGCATTTCGCCCAATATTAGCTGCCCGCAGAGCATTTCGCCTGTTATATATATATATAATATATATAACCTGCCCCGCAGAGCATTGCACACATATATATATATATAACCTCCCCGCAGAGCATTGCACCCATATATATATATATATATATATATTTATATCTGCCCCGAGAGCATTGCACCCCATATATATATTTATAATCTGCCACCGCAGAGCATTGCGCCCATATATTACCTGCCCCGCAGAGCATTGCGCCCATATATTAGCGTTCCGCAGAGCATTGCCGCCCATATATTTATATATAAAGCCCCGCAGAGCACTGCGCCCCTATATTACCTGTCCCGCAGAGCACTGCGCCCATATATTACCTGCCCCGCAGGGCATTGCGCACATATTATTACCTGCCCCGCAGAGCATTTGCGCCATATATTACCTGCCCCGCAGAGCACTGCGCCCATATATTACCTGTCCCCAGAGCATTTGCGCCCATATATTACCTGTCCCGCAGAGCACTGCGCCAATATTACCTGCCCGCAGAGCACTGCGCCATATATTACCTGTCCCGCAGAGCATTGCGCCCATATATTACCTGCCCGCAGGAGCACTGCGCCCATATATTACCGTCCCGCCAGAGCACTGCGCCCATAATTACCTGTCCCGCAGAGCACTGCGCCCATATATTACCTGCCCCAGAGCACTGCGCCCATATTATTACCTGTCCCGCAGAGAATTGCGCCCATATATTACCTGCCCCGCAGAGCACGGCGCCATATATTACCTGTCCCGCAGAGCATTGCGCCCAATATTAGCTGTCCCGCAGAGCATTTCGCCTATATATATACTAGCATGCACATATATATATAACCTGCCCCGCAGAGCTTGCACACATATTATATATAACCTGCCCCGCAGAGCATTGCACCCATATATTATATTTATAATCTGCCCCGCAGAGCATTGCGCCCATATATTACCTGCCCCGCAGAGCATTGCGTCCATATATACCTGCCCCAGAGCATTGCGCCCATATATAGCTGTTCCGCAGAGCATTGCGCCCATATATTTATATATAACCTGCCCCGCAGAGCACTGCGCCCATTATTACCTGCCCCGCAGAGCACTGCGCCCATATATTACCTGTCCCGCAGAGCATCGCGCCATATATTACCTGTCCCGGCAGAGCATCGCGCCCATAAATACCTGTCCCGCAGAGCATTGCGCCATAAATTATTACCTGCCCCGCAGAGCACTGCGCCCATTATAGCTGCCCCGCAGAGCATTGCGCCCATATATATATATATACCTGTCCCGCAGAGCACTGCGCCCATATATTACCTGTCCCGCAGAGCACTGCGCCCCATATATTACCTGTCCCCGCAGAGACTGCGCCCATATTACCCTGTCCCGCAGAGCACTGCGCCATATAGTACCGTCCCAGAGCACTGTGCCCATATATTACCTGCCCGCAGAGCACTGCGCCCATATATTACCTGTCCGCAGGCACTGCCCATATATTACCTGTCCCGCAGAGCACTGTGCCCATATATACCTGCCGCAGAGCACTGCGCCCATATTTACCTGTCCCGCCAGAGCATTGCGCCCAATATTACGTCCGCCGAGCACTGCGCCCATATATTACCTGTCCCGCAGAGCACTGCGCCCAAATTACCTGTCCCGCAGAGCATTGCGCCCATATATATATATCCTGCCCGCAGAGGAACTGCGCCCATATATTATGTCCGCGAGCACTGCGCCCATATATTACCTGCCCGCAGAGCACGCTGTGCCCATATATTACCTGTCCCGCAGAGCACTGCTCCCATATTTACCTGTCCCGCAGAGCACTGCGCCCATATAATGCCCCGCAAGGCACTGCGCCATATATTACCTGTCCCGCAGAGCACTGGCCCATATATACCTGCCCGCAGAGCACTGTGCCCATATATTACCTGTCCCGCGAGCATTGCGCCATATATATTACCTGTCCCGCAGAGCACTGCGCCCATATATTACCTGTCCCGCAGAGCACTGCGCCCATATATTACCTGTCCCGCAGAGCACTGCGCCCATATATTACCTGCCCCGCAGAGCACTGCGCCCATATATTACCTGTCCCGCAGAGAAGTCGCCCCATATATACCTGTCCCGCAGAGCATTTCGCCCATATATAATATAGAACCTGCCCGCAGAGCATTGCACCCATATATATATTAATATAATATATATATAACCTGCCCCGCAGAGCATTGCGCCATAAATTACCTGTCCCGCAGAGCATCGCGCCCATAAATTACCTGTCCCGCAGAGCATTGGCCCATAAATACCTGTCCCGCAGAGATTGCACCCATATATTACCTGCCCGCAGAGCATTGTGCCCATATATACCTGTCCGCAGAGCATTGCGCCCATATATTACCTGTCCCGCAGAGCACTGCGCCCATATATTACCTGTCCCGCAGAGCATTGCGCCCATATATATCCCAATATATGTCCCAATCTTCAAAAGTGGGGACAAAAACACTGTCTCAAACTACAGGCCAATCTCACTTCTCCCAATTCTTCCAAAGTTATTGGGAAAAGTGTCCAATCCCAATTAAGCGATTTCTACACCAAGACAAATTTCCCTAGCCAATCCAATCTGGCTTTCGTCCCAAACACTCCACCGTAACTACCCTGCTAAAAGTTTGCAATGAAATCCAGTGTGGAATGGAACGGGGACAACTCACTGGTGCAGTATTCCTAGATTTTGCAAAGGCTTTTGACACAGTTGATATGCTATCCTGCTTAACAAAACTCCAGAGCTCTGGAATAGGGAACATGCTTTAAACTGGTCAGTCCTACCTATCAGGAAGATCCAACATATGTCCATCTCAGGCTCTAACTCCAACCCCCTGGATATCACCTGTGGTGTCCCGCAAGGCTCTGTTCTGGGGCCCCTACTCTTCTCAGTGTTCATTAATGATCTTCCACAGCTTGTAAGGAAGCCTCAATACACCATGTATGCAGATGACACAACTATATGCACACAGCCATAGCCTCTCTGACCTTCAACACATACGTCAGTCTGACTTTTTGAGACTCGAAAACTGGATTTCCCAAAACAAACTGTTTTAAACACTGACAAGACTGTAACAATGGTATTTGGGACCAAGACTAAATTTGTAAAGCTTCAGTGACTGAGCTCCAGATTACAACCAACACTAAACACCACCCTAACACCTGTTACTAGTTTTAAATACCTGGGCTTATGGTTTGACTCCCACTTAACATTGGGATGCACATTGATACCCTGACAACCAAGACCTATGCCAACTAGGGGTACTTTACAGGAACAAATCCTCCCTAAGTCCCTGGTCAGAAAGCGTATCGCACAGCAGATGCTAATGCCAATTATTGACTATGGAGACATAGTATATGGCTCGGGCTCCTCAAACCCACCTTAGAAAACTTGACACACCTCTACAATTCAATTTGTCGTTTTTTCTCCAATGCAACTACACAACACCTCAATGCGAATGCTCAAAGAAATAGATTGGTCATCACTAGAGTCTAGGCGCAAAGTTCACCTTTCTGTTCTCACCCTCAAATACTTTCTTGGGCAAGCTACCCTGCTACCTGACAAGTAGCTCCTCACCCCTACCACATGCAGCACCTATCACCTGAGATCTGACTCCAAAAGACTATTCATGGTCCCAAGGCTCAACAAAGTATCCGGACGTTCCTCCTTCTACCGTGCACCCCTGTCTGTCAGTGGTACTCATTACTTCTGTATTTGTGTACTCGCTGTCTGCATCACGTGCCCCTGTCTGTCTGTCAGTGGTACTCAGTACTTCTGTATGCGTGTACTTGCTGTGTACTCGCTGAGCGAAACGCGTAGTTCTGTGGAGGTATTGCGCATGCCGTGGGTCACCCTAGCCCACTGAAGCAGCTGTCTGCGGTCCCATCCTCCGGGCGCGGAAACGGGATTCAACCACAACAGGACGCCGGGGAAGCTGCTGCGAGCCACACCCGCATTTTATTCTTTGTAATTGTACATTTTCTATGTTACTGGTCAATAAACATCACGTTGTGTAACCCTGGTATCTGTTAGTGCGTGTCACCACAACGCGCGATGGGAGAAAGACAACAGGAGACTATACAACCAACCAAACTGCAAACCCCGGTGTGCTGGGAAAAGCCTGGAGTCCTCCGGGTGCAATCCCCGCACACACGGCCATGGGGGTGTATTTCATTTAGTTTCATACATTTGGCATTTTTCATTTATTGGCTCCGCTCGCACCCTGGTTATTTTCTCTGCTTCTGAGAGAACAGAGAGTTCCAGAACCAGAGACGTGGATGAAGGAATCGCCGAGAAGATGTAACTTCCTACGTGCAGTCACTCACACATGGCCGTGTGTGATTACCATCGGCACTTTTGTCACCACGTCCCTCCCCCTCCCTACATCAGACAAGACTTTTTCACAAGCTTGGTTTATATTCCCTATTTAATATTTATTTTCTCTCGTTCTTGGTTTATTTTTCGCTTACGGTGCTTTGTTCGTCCGTACTGTGTGAGGATCCAGGGAAGTTCCTTTTTTTCGGTCGAGCTGCAGCAAGGATTTGGGGCCAGTATTTTGCTGTTTTTTCACTGTATTCTGTCCACGTAGCCGTGTGCTATTGAAAGTTGAGGGTATACTATCCGTTTATTTTATTTAGGCAGCGCCCCAGTTTCTTCCTTATCTGTGCCTTCATGCAGCCGGCCCAAAAAAATCAACAATTGGAATAACTCAAAAGAGTACACCATCGGGACATTCATTAATTGTACCACGACTGGTGTTATTTATGTAACAGTGTTTCTGACCTGACTGACCCACCGAATCTCACATTGGCCCCTGTGGTCTAACCAGTCCCCATTACATGGTCGTGTCTGGTGGTGCACCTGTTGGCAACAGGACTCCTGAGTCTCCCGCATGATGTTGTGTGGGGAATGCCAACCCAGACAGTCAGCTGAGGTAGTGTGCTAGAGTCCTACCTACATACAGTGCAGCGCCTCCACCTCATCAGGATCTCTGCGTCCGCAAGGAGATGGTTCTGATGAGGAACTCCTTCTTGGTGGTGCCTTCCGCTGTGGAGTAACTTCACACTCACACAGTGGGGTTGTCGTGAATCAGGGCATCTTTATTGATGATGGTATGGGCAGACTGCCCCTCGCAGCAACAGCTCAGCCGCTCATCTTCTGTGCTCTCCTTTCTGAAGGATTATTTGCCCTCCCAATGGAGTTGGATCACCTCTCCCCTCAGGGAGATCACCACCTGTGCCAGGTCCCTGGACACAGTGTAGGCCCTGCCAACCTTCTGCTGCAGGTCAGGCTATTTGCTGCAGAATCATGTTAGATTATCCTTGACCTTGAACGTAAACTTGCATACATGCTCCACCTACCTCCATGATTGATGCTGGCAATCCTGTATATTTACCAAGCTTACTGCCAGCATGAGAGAGAACTGTATACCATTTTTACCACTTGACTATATTCTCCCCCTGGTGAATCCCAACGCCCCGTCTGGGACCTAAATTTGGTAGACCATCCAGCAGTGGGCACTGTTCCTGAAGCAGACCCCATAACCTCTGTACCTAATAGTAGTGCTAGGGTCTGGCTTCTTCACCTCCCGACCAGCATTCTCTTTAACTGTCACACTGTACTCCCGGGTTAACCCATTCTCCGGGCGGTACTCAACCATATGCATGTGAACATTGCGCCCAATGCTCCATACCCTCATTAACTGAGAAATTCTTTCTTCTGCTCTATGCCCAGTACATTTTCCACCCTTGGACCGGATGTACTCCTCTATGGTCTCTCTCAACCACCCATGCCTTTGGTCCTCTATTTCCTGCATAAGAGGTTCAGGAACGTACGGGTACTCCAACCCATGGGAGTTCTTATACCATGTCACTATGGCCCTCTCAGCCCGACTGGTCCTAATTAACCTGGCATTACCTGCGTTACCTGGCAGCACCCATGATAAGGGTTCCGCGGGGCTCACAGGGTCCCGTAACCTATCTGGTCCCTTGGGATCCACCACCCCTGAGTTGATGTCGTACCACCTCAATCTTAGTTCCTCCACACGAGCTTCCTCCGTGAATTCTCCTGGAGCCCACCAGTAATCCACTATCCCATCTTGGTCTAGGATAAACCTGGTACGATCTAGCCAGGCCTCATATCCCTTGAACTTGGGTGCCCACCACCTAGTCTCCATAACCTCCTCTGGTACCACTATGGAACCCTCGCCTTCCTCTAACTCCCCCCCGGAGGATATCCCTGAAGTACCCGTTGATCTCTTGTTGGATCCCAGCCTCTTGGGCCTACTGGTAACCTTTACGCTAATGGAGCTGGGACAATCGCTCGAAGCAGACACCTGTCGCGTATACCTTCCCCTACCCGACCCGTCAGCGGACGTGAAACATTCCCCAGAGTCCAAGTTCTCCCCAGTCCTTTCATCAAAGGTGGCTTGGGACTCCCCAGACAACCCTTGGCTCGAATGGGACCCGTAGGAGAAAGTGATAGGGGTCTGGGCTTTAACTATGGCCGGGGGTTGGGCGTATGGGAATACGGCAGGCATCCGCGGAGCTACGACCCTCATCTCCGCTACCTGGCCCGGTGCCATCAGATTGGCCATCCGGTTCTCCCGTCTCGCTGTTCCCAGGCTTCCGCAGGGCCTGCCAGCTTTTCTTGGATCCAGGCGATCTGGTACATCTACTCGGTCGCGAGGACGCCGCCATCTTCCATCCGGCTCCGCTGTGCCCACCGGAAGTGATATCCTGGATCTCGCGGGATTCGCCGCCGCCATCTTGCGTTGGGTTCCCAACCGGAACCTCTTCCTCCAGAACAACGTCCGTTGCCGGAAGTGATGGTTCTGCTCTCTGCTCGGGCCTGGGCTAGGCCTCTCTCCACCTTTGCCACCACTGGCGCCTGGGGAGGGCAAGGGTGTCGCTTACCGCTCCGTCGGCTCGGAATTGTTCCTCCTCCGCCGTCCACTCCGCCAGTCACTACGGCCGTGGGACTCCGCCTCTCAGGTTGTCGCTGCACCGGCGACACGAGACTCCGCTCCGCCACAACACAGGTGAGTGCCGGTTCTTTCGCAGCACCGCCGTAGTGGTCCGCCGGTTGGCGCGTCACCACCGGGGTCGGGGTCACTTGCTCCTCGTCCGAGGAGTCGAACTTCAACCCAGGAAGTGGCACTCCCGTCGGAGATCGCTGATGAAGCTCTCGGCCTCCACCTCAGTTACAGGCCCCTTTTTCCTCCGGTTCCGTCTTGATCATGAGGAGCGATCCCCACGCTCCGGGATCTACGGGCTCTCTCCAGGCCGCGCCTGGGGCTTCAGCCGTTAGCATGGCTGGATCCACCCTCGCCTCTACGGTTTGTCCGGCCACAAAGGGTTGCACCGCCCATAAATAATGGATGCCACATTGCGGGCATCGGGACGTGGTATTGACAGGACCACCCGGCAGCCGACACTGCATGCACCAGCATTTGGCTGTCTCTTTCCCCCCGACTCTAAGCACCAGGAGGCCTCCTGGAGCCGAGTAGGGATGGGCAGATATACCCAGATCTTCCTCGCTTTTGCAGGCCATGTTGCTCACGGGAGACACTTTTTGCAGTGGTCTTCCCAGTAGATCAGTTCCTCGCAACTGAAGGGCAGGGGCTGGTTTGCTAACTCCTCCCTCTTCTAGCTCCAGCCTCATTTGGCACAGCAGGAAACCACTCCCCCTGGTTGAGATTAGGGGAGGGTCCCACAAGTTCACAGGGTGACCCAGCACTGAGGCTGAGCTTGTCACTGTCCATGAGGACGCGGCCGCAGCTTTCACGCCATACCTCCCAACAGGGTGAGGTTTCCCTTTTGGCGCCACTCCCGGCCAACTTTCTGCAATCTTTTCATTTGCAGCATTTTCTGCACTCGGCCCACGCGGTCTCCCAGGGAAGCGGGAGCCGCCATTTTGGTTTACATTGCCAAATACTCTAGCAACTGAGGTAGCTCACTGTGCATTGCTCGCCGTCTGGCAAGCAGATCCTTCACTTCCACCACACACCACCACAATGTCCTCCAGACTGTCCTCAAGGGTATCAACCCGCGGTCCAAAGCAGGACCAAAACGGCGCGGCCACTAGCAGACTAGCAAAGGTCACTTCCGTAGCTTGCTCTTCATTAGGACACACACCACGTGCGCTCTCTCCATCTGCCTCCGTCCGCCATTTTGGACCTTCCGCACCGCATGGATTCTCCATTCTTGCGTTCGCCACTTGGTTGCTGTTTTTGTGGTTATTGTACATGGAGCTCCTCTTTGCGGGGCAGCTGCCATACCGATACAATAAAGATTGCCCGTTGCACCACCTTGTGTACCTAATGTAGGTCTGACTCGTGCTGCACCACCTCAGGCTATGCTCACTCTCTCTGTGTATGCTGTGTCTCTCCTCTCTCTCCAGTCTGTGCTCTCCGCGGTAAGTGGTCTGGAATGGGCTAGAGTACTCTGGCTTCTCCATGCAGTACTGGGGCGTCTACCTACTGTTGGTCAGTCTAGCGCAGACCCTCTCCAGGATTCCTGACCACGTTAACAGGCTATCCCTTTAGGCATCCTACCAACTAGCACTACCTCAAGGTGACTAGGACAGCTATAGCCCCTCTCCAGACCCCCAACTCCTTTCAGGCTCCCAGGTCGTCCCTACGGTCTGACAACTCCACCAGCTCCCCAGACTACCCCTGGTTCCGTCCTAACACAGCACTGACTGGCAGCATACACTCTCCTGTTTCCCAGTGTGCCTAGCAAAAGCCTGTCCTGTTGACAGGTATCTCAGCAGCGCCTCCAAATGTAACAGTGTTTCTGACCTGACTGACCCACCCAATCTCACATTGGCCCCTGTGGTATAACCAGTCCCCATTACATGGTCGTGTCTGGTTGTCCACCTGTTGGCAACAGGACTCCTGAGTCTCCCGCATGATGTTGTGTGGGGAATGCCAACCCAGACAGGCAGCTGAGGTAGTGTGTTAGAGTCCTACCTACATACAGTGCAGCACCGCCACCTCATCAGGATCTCTGCGTCCGCAAGGAGATGGTTCTGATGAGGAACTCCTTCTTGGTGGTGACTTCCGCTGTGGAGTAACTTCACACTCACACAGTGGGGTTGTCGTGAATCAGGGCATCTTTATTGATGATGGTATGGGCAGACTGCCCCTCACAGCAACAGCTCAGCCACTCATCTTCTGTGCTCTCCTTTCTGAAGGTTTATCTGCCCTCCCAATGGAGTTGGATCACCTCTCCCCTCAGGGAGATCTCCACCTGTTAGAGAGAATGAACAAAGAAGTTCAAAGATACCCCTGAAGATGTACTGTACTCTAAACCAGGCGTATATGTTTCTTAGGCTATAAGGTAGAATCCCCTATACCAGAAACTAAAAGGGAAAGCGGCGCAAAAAACAAAAAAGTTTTAATACATATTTTCTAATGATAATTACACTCAAATGGATAAAATATAGGTATGAACTAAACCCCTAGGAGGAGCAATGGGAGTAAGGATTGGGTATAGTGTAGACCTTAGTAATATCTACAGTGACTAATGTCTGAGATTAACCCCTTCCACTCCTGCGTATAATTCGGACATATGACGCTCATGAGCTAAACACATTTCTTATGCATATTTAGTAACCAGAATCAAAACACCAGGATAATGATAGTGTCATATACAGGAGTGTATACTATTAGTCAATGGTGTCTGTATACTTGTAAATATCGCTCTGTTTGCTTGTATGCTGTGTATCACAGTTTAGGCCTGTAACTGAGTATTTAATTGTTAGGCATTAACAGTTTATGCACGTTAAGTAATCAGCAACATACAAAGAAATGACACCAGATGTCTTAACAGTATACAAAATTAGTTGTATCTGAATACTTGTAAATTTTGCTCTGTATACATCAAAGCTATATACCAGGGTCAATGCTAGTGACTGATTGCCAAATCGTTAAATAGTAACAGTTAATACAATCATAACCCTTCCCTCATATGCGTGTGGATACATGGGTTGTAGCCGAAAAAGCAAGGCTATCTCTGATAGTAGCTAGATATTCGCAGCTTCCCAATGTAATGCCTGACTCGATATGCTCAGCTGCGCACTTGTCAGGAGGCCGTAGTGTAATAACCAGCAGCGCTATATGTAGACAGAAGGCTAAGGCTTCCGGCACTCTGATATGAGAGGGGTGAAGGGAGAGAGAGCGGGCTACGGCGAGCCCTATAGCAGTTAGAGAGAGGCATACGACCCGTTCTAGCGTCTGGTACAGTCCTCGCAGTCGCTCCTCCGGTGACGTCACCCTCGTGACGTCAGCAACATCCAACACGTGTTTCGCGCGTGTGACGCGCTTCTTCAGGAGGAGGAGTCTGCCCTTCCTATTCAGTAACTGGTACTTATAGTAAGATGTGGACTCCTATTGGTCCGTGAGCCCTTATGGCATTTGCCTGTATGCTGCTAGTAGCGGAATTAACCCTATCTGATCGGGTTTGGATCTATAAACTGATAGTTTCAGGACTAATAAACATTGGTGAAATAGTATATTCCTCTTGTGTTAAATCTTAGATTCCCAAATATCTGCACTTAAATCTAACGAGATGTATGTTATTATTCGTTGGACAACCCCAAAACACAGGGATGTGTATTAGTGTAGGAATGCATGACCTTATTATGGTGATCCGCCCCTAGGGTCAATACGGATCTTAGTGCATTTATTATGCTTGATACTGTAAGGCTGAAAGTTATTAGACAATATCAGATGTATCACAATTGGTTACTCGAGAGATCACATGATTATTAACTTGATATTATGTGCATTTAAAGATGTGTGGCACTCTTAAGATGGTCACATGGTATACTTAGAGAAAGTGTATATATGTAGGAGTGTGTGGCCCACTTATGGTTATCCGCCTCTAAGGTCAATACGGATCTTGGCTTGTTATTAATACTGTATATCATTACCCCCAGATCTGAAACTGTGGCTATATAGAGAAAATTAAATACACATAATATCCAATAGATACATGTACTGGCGTGTGATAAAATTATCGTAGAAACGCAGAGTACATGAATCCCTCATTCAATCCTGAGGGTGACTGGGTCTGGAGGAGATATATCCACCGACATTCCCGCTGCAGCAGGATTTTATCCCAGTCACCCCCTCGAGGACTGGGGGGTACATGTTCAATTGCTGAAAAGGTCATGACTTGTTGGTTGCCCTGATGGTATTCAGTAATGTGTCTTGCAATAGGTCTATCAACAAGATTTCTCACATTGCCCAGATGTTCCAGGACACGTACTTTGAATGGTCTGTGGGTTTTTCCCACATACCTCATTCCGCATGTACATGTCATCAAATATATAATCCCGCAAGTCTGACAGTTCATAAAGTCGTTTATTTTGTAATTGATTGTACCATTTTTGTTCGTGAATGATTTGATACTTTGCATATGGGGGCAGGCTTTGCATCTTGTGCATTTAAAGAATCCCTTTGGCTTGTCTCCTAACCAGGTTTTTTTGGGGTCGGACTGGAAGTGACTGCGTACAAGTCGATCTTTCACATTTTTGCTGCGTCTGCAGCACATACTTGGAGTTTTAGGAAGTATTTTTCCAAGATCGCTATCCTCCAGAAGAATATACCAAAATTGGTTCAAGATGCGTCTCACTTCCTGCCATTGGCTGCTGTATTTACCAATAAAGCGTATAGTGTTATCTTCTTGTGTTGCCTTATTCTGTACAAGTAATTCTGTTCTCACTGATGTAAGCGCTCTACAGTATAGTAGGCTTTTTTAATCACTTTCTTGGAATAGCCCCTTTCCCTAAATCTTGATGTCATATCTTTTGATTGGGATTTAAATTCCGTTAGGGAAGAGCAGTTACGCCTTAATCGTAAGAACTGACCAATGGGTATGCTGTCTACAATATGCCTTGGGTGGTGGCTTGTAGCCATTAACAGTGTGTTTGTGGATGTGGGTTTCCTAAATATATTAGTATCTAAGTTACCTGTGCCAGTCTTTAGGATCGTGATGTTCAGGAAGTCCAATTGTGTTTTACTTATCTGATAAGTGAGTCTTAGATTCAGTGTGTTGTTGTTCAGGTGGTCAATGAACTCTATTAACAATGCCTCTGTTCCATTCCAGATGAGGAGGATATCATCGATATATCTGACCCATAGTTCGATGTGTTGTGTGTACCTCTCATAGTCCTCAAGGAAGACAGTTGTCTCTTCCCACCACCCCAGATACAGGTTGGCATACGTGGGTGCACACGTCGTCCCCATTGCCGTACCCTGAACCTGGTGGTATATGAGATGGTCAAATAAAAAGAAGTTATGGGTCAAAGTATATCTGAGAAGGCTGAGTACCAGGTTATTATGTGGAACATTATCCTCCCCCCTTGCTCGCAAGAAATGCTCGACAGCTGAAATACGATACTCATGAGCAGTGTTCGACAAACCTATACATTTGCTCGCCCCGGGCGAGTGGATTTAACCCCCGGGCGAGTAAATATTGGCCCAAGCAGCACACGTTTGGTACTAGGTGGCGAGTAGATTTTTTTGTGTGGCGAGTAGATTTTTTTGGTGATTTGTCAACCACTGCTCATGAGGAATACTCGAATACAGTGCCTCAACATCTAGTCCTACTAAATAGGTGTCTGGTTCTAGTGTGATGTTTTCAATTTTGAGTAGGACATCTTTTGTATCCTTCAAGTGTGAAGGGAGGCATGTAACGTAAGGGCGTAAAAAATTATCCAGATATACACTGACATTAGACGTGATGTTATTTATCCCTGAGACTATAGGTCTACCTGGAGGGGGAAATTTCCCTTTGTGTATTTTGGGTAGGCTATAGAAAGTCGCTGTCACGAGAGCTTGCGACAGGCTGTAATTTACACCAAAACTATATCCGGCATTGTCCAGTACATTGTCCTGGCCACAGTGGATTGTAAAGTCATGATCCTGCTGAGCAGGGCTCCACCTTGGCTGCCGGGCATTCTCCTTTGCCTCCCTCTGCCCCCCACCCCGTGCCTTGGGAACCAAGTCCGTGGTGAAGGGGCCCCGGTGCAGTCCAGGCTGCACACTGCCCAATGGCCGCCGCTCTCCGCCGCTGTTGCTGATGCAGCCCGTCCAGGTTCTCCAGGAGACGTCCCGAGGAGGGTTGTCGCCCCGGCTGGGCGGGAGCCATCAGAGGATGCCGCTAACTGGGTCATCTTTTCCGCAGCTCGTGAGCGTTGGCCCTGAGGGGCTTCTTCGCCTGACCGCGCACGGTCAGGGCACTGGGCATTATTGTGGCCCATTGGTTGGCAGTGCCGCAGCAACTGCCGGTGCTTCTCCGCCACCGGTGGACTAACCCCAGCAAGGGGCAACTGAGTCCAGAGCGGAGTTGCCTGAGCGCTGGGCTCAGGGAGGGGATAAGCGGGTCGGTGCGGTACCGACGCCAGGAACTGGGTCCACTTCGCCGGGAACCACATCTTGCCCAACGCACACATCAGTGCTAGCTCTTTCAGGGAAAATGGACGGGCCACTGCAACGGCCGTTACCTCTCCTGGTGCAAGACTTCCGTGGTTTCCAAGACCACCCTCTCCCTCCACAAGTCTCTGCCGTCCCGGAGCTGGGTCCCTTCCCTGCTCTCCGGGCGGTGTGATGGTTACAGCAGCTGCAGCTGTGGATCTTTGCTCAGCCTGCCGGGTTTCATGCTCACCGATCGCTGTCTCTCTCTCAGCCTTGCTGGCTGCTGCTCCCCGCGCCGACTTGATGCACTCCTCTGGTCTCAGTGCCCGGCTCCAGTCAGACGGATGGCCGGCACTTTGGTTCTGGAGGAAATGCTTCTCACAAGTAGGGGAACAGTGAGGAGGTGCCATATCTTGTGTTATATGTTGTACACTGTGTGTTCAATATCTTTAGTCCCAGGAACTTGCAATTACCATCAAGTTCCCACTGGATCACAGTACCCCGCAGAATACTGTAATCCAGGTCCAGTTCAATCCCGCCAGCTGCCACCAGTTAATTACAAGCCTGTCACGAGAGCTTGCGACAGGCTTGGACAAGATAACCTGTGTTGGACAGTGATAAGTGGGACACTTAAACTGCTCTGGTATGCGCCTCCCCCATACTCACAGACAGGGAGGGTAATAAAACCGGGGTGCAACCCCTTTAATCCCGGGCCAAATCCCCTCCATCGCCACAGTCGCTACCTGAGGTTTTTTGACCAGCATGAAATCGTGCTCTTGTTTAGAGATTAGTCTATTCTGCAGGGCGTCTGTCAGTATATTTGTGAGTTCTTTCATGAATGTAGTTGTTGGATTATTTTGTAATATTTTATAACAGTTGCGATCGGACAGAATGCGTTTGCATTCACTCAAATAGTCACATTTGTTTAATATTATGACATTGCCTCCCTTATCAGAGGGTTTAAGAACTATGGTATTGTCAGATTCTAGATCTTGTAGAGCCTGTCTTTCATTAAAGGTAAGATTTTGTTCCCCCTTATTAACTCTTAGTGATTCAAGTTCGTTCGTGACTAGTTGACAAAACACGTCTACATTTGCACATGTATCGGGTGGTGGTATGAATAGGGACTTATTTTTGAGAGTAGTGAAAGGGCCTTCACCTGGGGGTCTGGCGCTTTCCTCTAAGAGACCCTCCATATTCTCAATATTCACACAATCCTGTGTGCTCATGTATTCCAAAGGTGTGTTTCTATTTTGCCAGACCCTGCGTTTTTTAAAGAACTTATGCAGGTTCAGCTTACGGCAAAATAGGTTGAGATCTTTAACCGTGTCTAAAATGTCAATTTGATTAGTAGGGCAGTATGATAGACCTTTAGATAGCAGACTTAGATGGTTATCATTCAGGGCTTTAGATGAAAGATTTATCACCTGTATCTCCTGTTTTTTCTGGATCTCCCCCGTGTTTGGTTCTGTTCCTGATAGGCCCATTTCTCCCTGTCTCTGAGGTAATCGACCCTTCCCCCTCCTTGTTTTCCTCTTGGGGCCGCGCCTGAATGGCTCGTTTCCCCTAAAAAAGGAGCGGTCCTTTGGGGTAGGGGAAATGGGAGAATGTTATTCGTATTGGGAGGCTCAGGATTGGTATCACCTTGGGGATGCTCGGTTTCACTTTCAGATGCCTCGCAATCTGTCGATGTTTCCTGCGTATATGTCTAATTACGCCTAGCTGGACGTCTGGTTTTGAAAGTGAAAATCTTCCCTGTTTCAAAGTCTACTTTGTCCCTGTTGTACTTTCTCTGCTTCCTCTCCTTTATGTCTTTTGTCAGTTTATCTATGGTGTTTTTTAGCTTAATTTCTAGCTGCACAAATTCTGGGTCACCCCGCCAAGTTTGGAGATCTGCCAATTGTAATTTGATCTCTGTTTTGATATTTTCAAATTTGTTTGTCTCAAAGTCCATAAGTAACGTCATGAGTTTTGCCGAGCATTCTAGTAGATTCTTATCCCAATTGGCTAAAAAGCCTGTGTCTGTTATTTGGTGGGACGGTGGTAATTTGACACGTAGTCCTCTAGGGACCAGATTGCTTTTTAGGTAATTGTCAAGACTGGTCACCTCCCACCAAATCTTAGCTTGGGATATATGTGTATGTTCCAAATCGTAGAAAAATGTTTTAATATTGGGGATAGACTGATCGGTATTGGGGATCGGATTGGAGGAAAAGACATTAATAGACATTAAGACATTAATAGCCTCAGTAGACCAAACATCAAAGTCCTGCGCTTTGTCCAAAAATCCCGTCATAATAGATGTGCAACTAGAGGGAAATTACTTGAGGAATCTTAATAATACTCTGGAGAGTGGGAGCCAGTCCAAAAAGGAATGAGATATTAGCTATCTCGGATATATGCACAAAAGGTTAGTAAAGAGCTGCTCACCTATTAAACCGAAGGTCCTTAAAAAGGTAGGTGCAATGGGGGTTAATACATATGTTAGAGCAGGGTTTCCCAAACTTTTTTTTCCGTGACCCGGTTATTTTTGAACTTCTCCTTCGTGACCCACTAAAAATTTTATCGCCTATACTGGCCTATAGGGCCTGCACAGACACACACACAGCCACTGATAAACACACACATGCAGCCACTGATACACACACAGCCACTGACACACGCAGCCACTGACACACACACACGCAGCCACTGACACACACACACACGCAGCCACACAGAGACACGGCTACACACACACACACACACTGATACACACACAGAGACACTGCTACACACACACACAGACACTGATACACACACACACACACACTGATACA